>KK116705.1:216051-232951 GCA_000611955.2 Stegodyphus mimosarum | reverse complement strand
ATGCATATTGGCAGCAGTGGTTACAGGAAGATACTGTTTCAAGAAGGCAGGCGTCCTGTCACACAGAGTTTCAAAGGAAAGACTGCCATATTCTCCATATGTTCAGGCCATTGCCTCTACAGCAGACATTTGAGCTTTTGTTGACACCAGAGTGATACTATGAACTGCAGCAAATTGATTATTTAAAAGACAGATTTGAACTGGATGCTCTGTGGTGGCCTCTACTAACTCCAAATCATCATTATCTGCAACCTCAGTGGTGTCAAGTTATAGTGGAGTGGAAGTCTTTTGTGTCTCAGATGAGAGCCATTTGTCTTGGTGCCAGTGAGGGCTTATGTTGGTTAGGAGGAGGCTAGCTGACACTGTAGTATAGATACATTGGACTTGCACCAGGAATTATGGTCTGGGGAGCAATTTTCTATGACAGGAGGAACACTCTCTTTGTTATCCCACGCACCTTGACAGCAAATTTGTACATCACACTGGTGTTCGCACTAGTTGTGTTTCCATTCTTTAACAATATTCCAGAAAGGGGATGTTTTCCAACAGGATAATGTTTGACCCCATATCCTGCCTCAGCTAGTGGGCTTCATGCGATATTATTCCTATTGAGCAGAAATGGGGCATTATTGAATGACTAATCCAGCATTGATTGTTGCTGGTTTGACTGTCCAGTTGCAACAGGCATGTAAGTCCATCCCATAAAATGACTCATGGCACCTGTACAACACAACACATGCACATTTGCATACTTGCATTCAACATCGTGGTGACTACAGCAGATATTAATGTACCATCATTTCACATTTGAAGTAGCTCATCTCATGCATGCTTTAACCTGTGACCTTGAAAAAGTTATCAAATAAGTATGTTACCTAGGCCAAATGTTTTGCTTACATTTCTTTCCTGTGAATTGATTTCTTCTTGGTGCTGGGATTTCATTTTTCATCAATTGTCGAGATTTTATTTTCCACCAGTGTATATTCCTCTACAGTTTCATTAAATGTCAGGTACTGTTCTGTTGTCAGGACCGGATTCAGATATCGGCAAGAGCTGATGATCTGGCTAAAAATAATCGCCGTAATATTTACAATACAATTTCATTGAAAAAAAATCTAAGGGATAAAATAACATAGTAGATATTCGTGTAATTAGAAATTTTTAATGGTAACTAAGCAGATTACCAAAAAAAAAAATTAGGAAAAAAATATTCGATTAGAGAACGTAGTGAATTAAGATTAATGTAGAGGCATGAAACTGCAGGAATCATTTAAAATGTCTGAAAAGATTTACATTGTAGGATGCCGGTCGCGGACACTTAGCCGACAACCACTTAACCGACACCAGTTAGCCGACAGGACATTTAGCCGACATGGACACTTAGCCGACAGGTCATTTAGCCGACACGGACAGTTAGCCGACAGGACATTTAGCCCACACGGACAGTTAGCCGACAGGACATTTAGCCGACACGGACAGTTAGCCGACAGGACATTTGTCCAAGACAGAGAGTTACCCGTCAGAACATTTAGCTACGGAACATTTAACTGTCAAGACATTTAGTCAACAGGACACTAAGCCGACAGTGACGTTTTAGCTCACACGTACGAACTAATTATTTAATCTTACTATGAATTACGAAATTTCTCGACTTATCCGTAAATTCAATATTTAAGTAATATTTTCACTATCAGTAAAATTCATTTTTCGTTTCTTAAAGATCTCATATGTGGTTATAATTATTGTGTTAATTTAGGCATTGTGTGATATTTATCGTGCTGTTTGGTGTATAATGGCCAAATTAAAAAAGTGCTGAAATTTCTCGTCAAGGAATATGGATTAAATTTCGAAAGGAAAAAAGAATTTGTTTTACCTAAATACGGCGGTCACTTAATTACATTTTAATATGGGATCTTCAAAAATTATCCGTAAAGCTTCTTCATTTAATCAACTGGGTCCTTTTGAACATTTTCACACCATTAATAATTTTTCTTGTTTACTTAATGATATTAATTTTCCAATCTGGCTGTTCTTAATGCTTTCAAATTTGTATGAAATTAAAAGCGCGATTCTGTAACATTTTATTGACCACGCCTCTCGCTTAAAATACTTACTTACGTTAATGTTTATAACACTAAACTGTTGCATAATGTTTAATTTAGAATTCAAATATTCTCAAAGTTTTTGTTTTATTCAGAACTGAATACATTTCCGCAGAAACTAATTTTCCTTAAACTTTAAATCCTTTCGAACTTTAAATTCTTTCGAAAATTAAATCATATTCCCTGACGAGAAATTTCAACACTTTTTCAATTTGGCTACGTGCCAGCTAAACGTCACTGTCGGCTTAGTGTCCTGTTGACTAAATGGCTTGACAGTTCAGTGTCTCGTACCTAAATGTCCTGTCGGCTAACTTTCCATGTCGACTAAATGTCCTGTCGGCTAACTATCTGTGTCGGCTAAATGTTCTGTCGGCTAACTGTCTGTGTCGCCTAAATGTCCTGTCGGCTAACTGTCCGTGTCGGCTAAATGTCCTGTCGGCTAACTGTCCGTGTCGGCTAAATGTTCTGTCGGCTAACTGTCTGTGTCGGCTAACTGTCCGTGTCGGCTTAATGTCCTGTCGGCTAACTGTCCGTGTCGGCTAAATGTCCTGTCGGCTAAATGTCCTGTCGGCTAACTGTCCGTGTCGGCTAAATGACCTGTCGGCTAAGTGTCCGTGTCGGCTAAATGTCTTGTCGGCTAACTGGTGTCGGTTAAGTGTCCCGTCGGCTAAGTGTCACGGACCCGTAGGATGCTACATTAACTCAAATAAGAATCTAATTGGTTATGTTCAGTGCCGTGTTGAAGAGTCTGTTTCACACTGTCTCATAACTTTTCAAAAGTTTGAGTATAATAACTAGTATCGGGATCGATAAAGTTATAGTTAGCGTGGAAATGCTCAAATCCTGATCTTCACATCTCCATTATGGACATTCTTTCAAATTGAAGTAGAACTTCATTTTATGGTTTTTTGTCCACTTTCTTCCAGAGTGAACAATTCCTCATTCCTAAAGAAATTCTTTGGAAGATGTTTCATTATTAATTAAGTCTCAAATTTTCAAATCCATGGTAAATACAAGAATAATAAAAACAAATGTGACCGTTATTCTCATTGCCAATTTTGAAATGCTTTCTATTACTTTTGTAAAATGTGAACATTGTAACAGTTTCAAAAATTAAACATTGACGACTTCATATAAATCAATCTCTTGGCGAGTTTAGCAGAACATTTGGCGATGACTCTAGTTCCGATAACAGAACAGTACCGAATTTTATTCAATTAGATTCATTTTTAAATTAACCTTCTTATATGTATTGTAACAAATAAGAATGAAGTATGTCTTTTCAACCTTCTTCCACTTTTTCATTTTCTAATAAAAAAAAAAAAAACTACTCTGAAAGCATTGAAAAGAATTTTTATAAGACTCACAAATGATTGATGTCATTGAATAATATGGAGGATATGAAATGCAATGCCTCTGCTTAGTATTACTTTACTTATTATCATAATATTAGTTATTTGCATTCTTAAAGAATGAACAGTATTGAACAGTGATTGAAATCAGAACAGTATTAAAGTGATGGAGTTGTAAGTATAGACTGTATGAATTTTATGTCTAGATTGAGATTAACACATAGAAAAATTTTTTTGTGTATATGTATGTATAATATAAACCTTTATGTATATATGTACATTATGTATATATAATATAATCATTTTGTGTACATTTTAATATTGATTATGTTGCAGTTTATAAGTTTTTCTCTGTTATAATGTTTGCCATAAATTGATTTTAAGCTCTTATACATTATAAATACATGTAAATAAGTCTTTTTGCCCTTAAAAGGGCAAGGTGTGAAATCTCTGTAAAAGTACATTTTTGGACTAATTTTTTTATGATTTAAAAAAGAGTTTAAAGGCCTGGGATGTTATAAAACTCCTCGTTTACTTTTGAAAGAAAATGAAAAAAGTTTTTTATACTGCAACTTTCAATTGGTTTATGAAACTTCTGAATGGTAAAATTTCTTTTTCTGATAATTGTCAGTTAGGTCAGTTATTAACCTCTTCATATCGCATACCTTTGATTAGCCGAGACTTTAAACTTTGGGCATGTCAATCAATATGATTCATGATAATTATGGACTAAGGTAGTGCTATTCATGAAAAGTCCATTATATTTAACAGGAGCGTCTCTGCTGATCATCTGTTTGATGTGGATCATTTTATGCCAAGAAGTTTTGAGAAGAAATAGCATATACTATATTAGAGAACCTGTCTACGGATGAAACTTGATTTATCAACTAAAAAAAATTTTTTTAAATAAAATAAAATGTACTGTGTGATGTTTTCCAGATAAAACTTCAAGTGAAAAATTATTGTGTAGAAATTTCTGAAAAGTATTTTGAGAGTATTGAAGCTGAAATAATTTCAATATCGTTTTCTAATCTTTATGTGCCTAAAGTAATCGTTTTCTAATCTTTATGTGCCTAAATGAGTTCTTTTATGCTTACATTTTAAAATGATTTGCAAGTTCTATATTTGTGTTAAAAATTCTGCTAGGACTCTTCCAGAGGTAGTTGGGAGGATCAAGGTTCTTCAGATGATGCACCTCCTCTTACTTCCATAACAAGCGCCAATCAACGTGCCAATTACATTAATAATAATGAGCCGTCCTTTAATTCTTCCCCTTCTGCAGTGGAAGTTAATAAGAAATCATCATCATGGGCTTCCACTCAACAAGCTCGTGTTGACCAGTGGATTGATAGCTCATGTCAGGTCTCGTTGACTCAGAGATCTGAATCGGAAGATGGTAACACTATTCATACTATGGGATCTGAGCCTGTTGTTGAGGTAAAAATGTATTTTGACAGTTTTAAGAATAAGTTATATTACATAACAAAAGTAAACTTTTAAATAATAAAATAACATACCTTTTAAATGCTACAATATAAATGGCTTCATTACTGCTGCAGACCAAAATGTATCTAGTGGCCTGACTTTTTAAATCTGATGATGAAGAACAAAGCAACATTTAACCATATTTGCCTAAGTATAATTGTTTGTTTATTAAGGTAATATTTAGATCACTGCCGAAAATTAGGGAAAATTTTTTTAAAATAACATAGTGATATACAAGTAAATTAAAGGAAGCTCTGGGGAAAAGTTATGTTCTCACACAAATCATATACCGTAATATAACAATGTCACATTGTGGTTATTTGCTTAATTAAGTACCACAAAGGGTTGAAGACAATATGCCACAGTGAAACATTTTTAATCAAATGTTTCTGAAATATTTGAAATGATTCCCTATATCTGAAAAATTGATGTATCTTATGAAAGTATCACCTGGCAGGCGAACTTCACTTGTCTGTGCTACCTTGTCACCTTCCATGCTTTTTTGCAAAATGGTTTCCCAAAAATGTAATGGTAGTTGTTTATGTGAGCATTCCTGAAACTTTGTTTAAGTGGGATCTACTTTTATAAATTAGAATGTTCTGTGGACCACCTTACTATAGACCCTATTGAAATCTATATATTAGTATACTTTACTACCAGTAGACTTGTGTTTTTGAAATGTTATTAATTAAAATATATTTAATTTTGTGTTGGTATTAATTTTTAATAAATCAAGGGTATAAGAGTTTGGATAATCTGTATCGTATTAACCAAAAGTTAAATAAATGTTAATACTCACATTAATGACATGGATAAGCATGCCTGTTCTTGCATAACTAATTTATGTTTGGATGTGTGGTGGTAAGAAGCACCACAGTCGAAGTGCTTTAAATTCCTCTTTTGTTGCTAAGACTAAGGGGAGAAGTCCATAGGTAAAGATCTGATAATAAATTTTGTAAAACAAGACTGTTATTTTCTGGAACTCATTTTTAAAGTGAAGGCAAAAAATATATGCACAAAACTCTTAAAATTTTCAGTTATAGTGTGATATATGCAATTTATTTTATAGCTATGCTTTGCCTTTTTTGGAAATTTTGGAGGCCCACAAATTGAGAAAAACTGGTCTATGTGATATCTGGTTTAAAAAAAAATATTGACTTCCTGAAGAGAGATAACATTTTCCCACCTTAAAATATGACTGCTAGTATAAATTTTAAGCATTCACTGAAATCGAATTCTAAAATTACTTTTCTCTCTTTTTACATAGGCTGGACTTCCACCTATAGTTCCTCCACATTCCACCAATTCGCCTTTTCCACAGACGGCTAATTCTCGGTCTACTTCTGAAACACGGAAGCCAACTTCCAAGAAACAACATTCCCGTTCGCTTCCACGTGAAACAACTCGAAACTCATCTTCTTTGCACATTGCAGATATTCCTAGTGAGTTTGTAAAAAGCAGTTTTGAATTTTTTGTTCAGATAATTTTTTAATTAATGAAAAATGTTCTTGTACTATAAATTTGTGTTTTGATATATGTAATGTTTTATTTCTATGAGAAAAATAGGAATGACAATCAATTTGTATTTATGAAACTTTTAATAGTTATTTATGTAAAATTTTTTTTTAAAACTAATTCTGTATTTTGAAACTTTGGAAATGAATTTCTTTCAGTGCTTTTAATATTCTTTATTAAGACCTTTTGGGAAAACTGTGCTGCTTTAAAACTGTAAAAGGACTGGGATGTATATTTATTGGGTAATATATTTTCTTATACCTTTTAAAAAAAGGAAGCAAGTTCTTAGTTGTGGAGTGAGTGGCGAGTCCTTTTATCCTCTTGTAAGTAACTGCTAGTTATTATGTTTAAAACTTTCAGTGAGAATGAATTAAACACTATATAGTATAAAGTCCAAGATCCAGAATCATCGAAGTCTCAATGATTCCATATTTCAGAATCATCAGTTTAAATCATTCATTTTCAAAGTGAGGGTCTCCTCCCCAAGGGAGGTGTGATGACATATAAAGGGTGTGTGAGTCAGGCAATCAGTACTTTGTTGCTCATGTCTACCACACTACTGCATTGCGATGTACTCATCTCTTAGTTGGGTGTAATTTTAATTAAGTTATGTGTACTTTTAATGTGAAAATAAATTGCAAACTTGTTAAGTTATTTTTTCTTTTCTCATCGTGAGTTTGCCGAAAAAAATGCAAATACAGTGATTATTATATTTAATATGGTTTTGTTTCTGTTCGAAAAAATAGTGTTGACCAACCGCAATGTGTTATTTATTAAGAAGTATTGAGCAATGATGCTATGAGACCTTCTTGTCTAGAACGACATTTGTTGACAAAACATAGTGCATTAAAAGAC
Source organism: Stegodyphus mimosarum (assembly GCA_000611955.2). Taxonomy (NCBI): domain Eukaryota; kingdom Metazoa; phylum Arthropoda; class Arachnida; order Araneae; family Eresidae; genus Stegodyphus; species Stegodyphus mimosarum. The sequence goes on along the minus strand of KK116705.1, from coordinate 225,642 downwards.
AAGCCAAAGGAGTTTTTTTGCTGCAAAATGTGCAAATTTGGGATGTCTGAAATTGGATAATACTGCATCTTTTGTTCAGTCATCTGAAAAGGCCTCAAAACTTCATATGAGTTATCTTTGTTCGTTGCAAAAGCCAAGAAAAGAGTCATATTGTTGGAGAAACACTCATCAAACCTTATCTGTTGAAAGCAGCTGATATTGTTCCTGGACTAGAAAGTAAACAAAATCTTTTGCAAATACTGCTTTTTGACAACACTGTGAAACATCACATTGATGATATGGCTAAAGACATAAAAAATCAGTTAGTGCAGGCAGTGAAAGAATCAAATGTTTTCTCAGTACAGTGGGGCAAGAGTACTGATGTTGTAAAATGTTATCATATGTTAGTTTTCGTTCGGTTCATACAAAATAAAAAAATTAAAGACCTTGATGTTGTTTTCTACAAAGTTAACAACTACTTCAAAAGCATTTTATATAATGGCAGCAGCCTCTGAATTCTTTTACAAATATGAACTGTCATGGCAAAAGATGATAGCCCTGTGCACAAACAGCACTCCATCAGTCCTTGGATCTTAACTCAGGATTCGTATAAATGGTCAAAGAAAAAAATCCCTATGTTACAGCTATTTAGGGTGTTATATATTGTCAAGTCTTGGCAGCTAAGACACTTGCAAATGAACTCGATAATGTCTTACAGTTATGCATCAAAATTGTCAATCATGTTAAAAAGAGTGCTTTAAATACTCTACTTTTTATGGCCCTTTGTGAAGATTTGGGAACAGAATATAAAACACTGTTATTTCATATGTAAGTACACTGGCTTTCAAAAGAAAGTATGTTAGCAAGATTATTTGCACTTTGAGGTGAAGTGATTCGGTTTTTGAAAGTTCAAAATCATACTGAATTGTATGTGAAATTCCAAAAGCCAATTGTTCAAACCGTATTGGTTTATCTATCAGATATTTTTGATTTGTTTAACTCATTGAACTTGAAATTACAAGGTGGAGATTCGAGCATAATTTATCAACGGGGTGCCAACACAGCATATACTGATAAGTTATAACTCTGGGAATACAAAACTTTAGCCTGCAGTTATTCCTGCTTTCCCAAATTATTTGGAATCCTGGAAGAATGGTGCTTTAAGAAGATTTTTAAGCATACTAAGAATAAAATATCAAATCGTTTGCAACACCTTGCTGATGAATTCAGACGTTACTTCCCTGACTGGAGAGGGGGGGCTGGTGGTCCAGAAATCCAGGTTTTGGACTTTGTTCGGTATATCTCTGATGTTTTTGTTATATTTGATATGTCTGTGAAATTCAAACATTTAAATTTAAACCAAACTATAATGTAATTACCAAAATAAAACTAACAAAATTTTTAAATGTGAAAAACATATAAAATATAAATAATTTAATATGTAATATAATAAAGTATGAAATATAAAAAAATCCAAATTTTATTTCAGAAAATTAAAAGATTTTATTTAATATATAATTAAGTTGTAAGTTACAGGCTTATGCAGTTTTATTATATTGTATTACGTAACTTCGTAAGACTGGATTCTTTTTTAAAAAATTTTTGTAGTGGATATTAGTTTGTATATCAGATTTATTCTTTTGTTATTTTTCAAAACTCTTATGGTCTAATTATTGTTCCTTTCACTTTTTGTCCCTCCTTGTTTGTCTTTTTTAATATTTATTAAAGTAAGTATTAAAATGGCAGTTTAGTTATTAGATTTTTTTAATCTGTAATAATTTTGGTAGTTTTTAACTATTCCTTGCATGCACAAATCACTATTGGTGTATAATGATAGCATATCTGTGATATCATATTTTATAATTTTAGTATAAAATTACAAATTGCTTTTACTTGCTCAAATATTAAAAATTAATAAAAAGCAGTCTGAAAAATTATCTCTTAATTTTTATATGGTTTTCTGCTCTAGTCTGAAACAGAGTAGCTATGGTTTTTTCCAACAATCCAAAAGTTTCACATTAAAATATTATAAATCATTAAATACTAGCACACAGAAGCTTAGTTAAAAAAAGAAAGTAATAGGAAAGTTACTAAATTCCATACTAGAACTTTTAAATTTCTTCTTATTAGATCCTCTGACCTAATAATGTATTTGTGATTAAGATGCAAGTAAAGATGGCCTGTTCTGTTTCAAATATAAGTAAGTACAGTGATTGATGGCAACACAGTCGATGTGATATTTGCCGACAGGCGTACATGGAAAGGTTTAGTTTGTAGTGTTATTTTTCTTCAACTACGAACTAGGAACTTTTCTGTGTGTGCTTGTTTATTCTTATAATGGCTCTAAAGTAAGCTTTTGGTATCATCTATCATTCTGTCTTCCTCCTGCTTCCCCCCTTTTTTTGTCTTGACATATATATACATGAAAAGCTTTTCTTTCCCCCTATCAAGATGTGTCTCCATATGGCAAGAAATGGTCTCATTTTACAAGAATCTTTTAATTTCTTAGCTTTGCTTGTTTTTACTAATAATAAAATGTTATCTGGAAATTGACACATTGTGCAATTTTATCAATTAACATTTATAGGGTAAAATGCTTTATTTCATGGTACCATTGTGTTAGTAAATATTCCTGTTTAATTTTTTTTTTAATGAAAACAATTTGTGCAACATCTTTTTCGCTCTGGCTGTTACAGTGTGAGGTATTTTTATAAGGCTGTTCAATAAACACTGGCACAAAAACATACAAATACATGTATTTAATTTGATGGTTTGGCAATATGTCATGCTGAGCCTACTCAGTTTTGAGTAAATCTTGTCTTGCCACTGTTGTTATTCTTTGATAATATGTTCGAAGCTATTTCATACTATGTACCTTAATCATACAAATATGTGCCCACAGTGTTGCAAGTATGTAATCACAAACTATCTTAGTAAAGCTTCCATTAAATTTTCTGCTAGTTATGATAGCTTTTATGAAATATGATCTTCGATTAGTAGTTACAGCACTAGTCTAGTAATCTATCATTATCTACAATGTTAATTATTTGCAATCAAGAGAAAGAAAAATTATGATAGTTAGCACTAAAAGCTTTCATAATTTATTGTTTATTCATGTGTGTTCATTGTTATATTCATTTTTTTATTGCTTTTGTCTCTATTATTTAATGTTTGGTTTCCAGTCTTTTGTTGTCCCTTTGCTTTAGAACCCTTGATTGACTCATGGGAAGTTCAGGGGGAATGAATATAAAAAGGTTAGTCCATTTGTAGGAGATAGATGTATGTTTACTATAGTTTTTGGTTTCCGGAAAAAGTAATAGAACTTTCCACAATAAATCCTTGTTGGTACAAATTATGATAAGTTAATAACTGCTAGCAGAACTTGAGCCTGTGGTAGCTTATATAATAGTCATGGCACATGACATATTAACCTTTTCCTTGGGGCTGAAACATATATGTGTGACATGCTCGCTACATTAAATAAGGTAAAAAAAAGTAAGTTTGCTACAGAGATTTTAAATTTGCCACTTAATATAGCCCATGGGAAAAGGTTAAGGTTAGGTTATTCAATTATGGCAGAGCACATGAGGGCTATCTGCCTAAGGGGAGGGATGCCTTCGTGGAGGACTTTCTAAGGGAAACTGGCTCGTATACATGTTACACATGGGGAAAACCACGAAAACGCCCATGCAGCCAGCCCGTTCGCGAGATTCAAACCTCGGACCGAACTACCAGTGTTTAGCATCTTTACCGCTCGGCTGCTGGTGGGCTGAAAAGGTTAAGAGAGTGTCTGACGTAATAAATGACACAAATATGCAAGAAATGATGTTATATCATGATCATTAAGAATTGACAATGGAGGAGCTAGTAGAGGTTTTAGAATTCTGAATGACCAGCAAACATAAAAGGAAACAGCTGGAAACTAATAAAGGAAGATTCGTCAATAAACATTTAATTTTTTTTTAATCATCTTTGGAAAAACAGTTAACTTGCCATGTTTGCAAACTTAATCATTTTGTGGAAGAAGAACTGAAGTTAAGTAGGCATTCAGAATTTATGAATATCCTAGTAAGAATCGTGCAAAGACTGAAAAAAAGAGGAAACAAAGCTTATAACACAGTTTTTTTTTTTTTTTTAAATTTTGTTAATGGCCTAAATATTAATTTTCATTGTTAAACTCAATCAATATACTTAAGTAAACCTTCTGTTTGTGGTATTAGCAATTCAGTCCAAATTATTTAAATTTTACTTGAATGATATTGCTGCATTTTCTGCATGTATTCATAGTTTCATTATCTTAAGATCAATGGAAGAAACTTACATCAGTGGGTACAAGATTAGTGCTAGGCTTTCTGTCATCTGGTGCCTTGTTAAATCTTAAAATTTTGCCATATGTAAATTTTACTACATGATATATTCAGTTAATCTTAAAATTTTGCCATATGTAAATTTTACTACATGATATATTCAGTTAATCTGAAGCTGTCACCAGGTGCACTATTCAGTTCAGAAATTTGGTAACCATTTCTGATTCTTTTTTAGCACTGAAAACATCGATGCTCTTATAGTGCAGATTTGCCATATGTCAACTGAATTATTTTATAAGTTTTTGTAGTTGTTTTATTAAGGCTAAAATAAAATGGCATAACAGTGTTCACAGATGTCAGACATACACAGTTTTATTACACCGAACTCTGTGTGTTTGTGTGTTCCTCAACTTTGTTTACACCTGATGAAGGACTATGCCATTGCCATCAGTTCGTAACTACAAGTGTTCGAAAAATGGCTAAGTGTTCAATCGGGGTACCGCATCTTGCGCGGGTACCTGGACGTGTATACCTTGTGTACAAATTGCCTGAGCCAACATACAGGGTGATCAGAGAAAAACTTCTATTGCGATAATTCAAAACAATAGAGCTTTCACAGATATGGTTACAATTGCAGAGTCTTGTAGGATTTTTTTTATGTCAAGAAACTGAAAAATATGCAATGGCTTCGTCAGGATTTGAACTCCGTACCTCTCAAATACACGCTGAGCCTGCTTCCAATTATTCACAAAGGCATGCAAAAGGAGGGAGAAAATACCTTTCTCCCCATTTTAAAAGGCAACCAGGAATTAGAGGACCCATTCATCCAATCCTGGTGGTGATGTATTTGTTGTAAAATGATTTTTATAGCCTCAAAATTTCACAACAAATTAATAAAAGTAGAGAGCAAATTTATTTTTCTTAGCTTGTAATCCAAAAAGAGGTTGTAGACGGAAGTTATCATGAAACATATACTTTATTAATACACGAAAGTAGATTGAAATTTGTTAATGTCAAAAATATATATCGAAAAGGGGGTTGTATAATAAAAAGAGAGTGTCATATTACTGTCCTTTCCTGAAGGAGTGAGAAAAGTCAGAGTAAAGAATAAACAAGTTACACAATTAACTCCTTTGCAGGGTTTCCAGTTCATAATGTTTATCGTGCTGTTGACGACAGTCCATCATTATATGCATACCAACAGTATTATCGTCCCCCATCTTTTAGTTTGGGTGCCACTTGTAGAGTCTTGTTGAGTTTTTTTTTTTATGTCAAGAAACTGAAATAGTTGGCAATGCCTTCTCCAGGATTTGAACTCCGGACCTCCTGATTATGTGTCGAGCCTGCTCTCAGTTATATCATGAAGACATGCAAAAGGAGGGGGAAAATTTCAAATTTTTTTAATGGCAATGCCCTTTTTTTCCTGCATAAATTGATCAGAACATTGAGAAACCATAAATTGTGCTGAAATGATACATGTATGATGAAAATTGCCAACGTGAAACATTTACAAATTGGACTCATTGAAAACTTGTAACTCCAATAAAAGTTTCCTCCCCCTCTCCTTTCTTGTGTTATCATTGGTTGTTTACAATTCTGTTCTTTGCAAATGATTTGCACTGTCAAGTTTTGTCATACGTATATTGTTGTTGTTATGTTTATGATGAAGCCTATTCAGATAGTGCCATGGGCAAAGATGGCAGCCCTGGCAATCTGCAAAATGTTACCGTCATACAGGTTCAGTCTCTTAAATAATACCCCAATTTTTTAACAATTCAGCAAGAATTTGTGTATTGTTCCTGTAGCATTTATAGTTTTTCATGAGCTGATCAATTTGCACTGGAAAAAAATGGGTGTTGCGATTTAAAAATTTTGAAATGTTTTCACTGTAACCCTATCCATGAGAGGCATATTGTTTTAAATCAGCAGAGTCTCAAGCGCGTACTGTCAAATGATAATATGCTACATTTTGTTTTGATTGGTTGAGGAGATAGGCTGCTAGGAGTTCATATATCAGGGACGTTTTTTTTTATGACCACCCTTTATTTCAAAACAAAATTTACATGTCTTGCAGTACACAGTGAAATTTAAACAAACTATGTTTAAATGAAACAGTTTGCATATTTGTTCATCCCAGCTATATCTTTCTCCAAACTAGTCTCTGCCCTAAACTGATACCACCTTTATTATTTTAGAAACAATACTGCCATTGTTTATTGAACAACCGGCATATATCACTAATCAAAGTCCATATTACTCCCTATTATCACAATATTATTATGGACTTTTATTGGTTGTAGACTGCATTACAAATCCTTTGCAGTACCATTGCTATATATATTAATTTTCTAATTTGTTCTTTGACATAAAAAATTGGATATCGCTGTGTGGAAACCTGTCTTTAATACATTAGCATGTATATGTAATTTATAGCATGTATACATCTTTCAAGGAGATTTAAAATATATGTGTATAAATTTTTGGCCTTCCAAGAATATTCCAGTTGTTATGTTTTATGTGTGCTTTCTTCTTACCTGCTTCTTTGATTTTAAAAAATGTTAACTGTTATTCAGCTGAAAATTCCTGAATTTAAAGATAATAAGTCATTGTTTGCACTTTTTCAAATCTTGTTGCTACTCATGTTTTTTATATTCTTTCTACATGCTTCCTTTGCATGTGTTCTTTTTATAAAAATTCTAACTGTTGATATCAATGGTAAGTTCCTACAGTTTTGAAAGTTTTATTACTTATTTTGACAATCTGTTTCTGTAAATTTCAGCATCTTCATCAAAAAATACTACAACACAAACAAATTTAGAAAATGATTTAAACAGCAGTAACAAAACAACCACTGGTACTGGAACAACATATGGCAATATTTATGGCAGTCTTGACCGTAAATTGAAAATGCTGAATGTGGGAAATGGTCATGCAGGGGGTGAAAGGCGAAGGACTGTTCAAACAAGCAATGATCTTCATGATTATGCCGAGATTTACACTCCAAGCAAAGAAATTATGGGTGGTCTGGATCCCGATTTGGATATAAGGCCTCCTACTCCACCTCTCCATAGATTTCCATCATGGGTAAGTGCTTGATATATCTTCATAGCCAAATGTAACTCTTTAATTTCTCAAAAGCATTAACAAACATAAGTTTGACTGTTTTTTAAGCCATTTTTCTCCCTCCAAACCATGGTAATGACTGCTTTAGAAAAAAGACTGAGTTACCTAATTTGCTGAAATCCCTGTCGCAGTCATAAAAGAGGGGAAGGTTGCTATAGCCTTGAAGTACCTATTTTAAAGTAATAGAATATAGTGTAATGTAACAAGCTGTCAGTACTGCAACGTGCAAGGTGATTTTGATCTCTTTTGACAAACTTTGATATAAGCTAAAAATAAAACAAACTTTTTCTCTAGTTTAACATACATATGTAAATTTAGATAATTAACACAAAATCACATGTTTTCGTAGAAGCAAACGTACTAATAGAAGGGAAAAAAATTAAAAAATCAGAATTAAATCAAAAGCATTTCAGTTTTGATTTTTCTTCTTAAAAATTTTGTTTTCCCTTTCCTGTTAGTAAGTTTGCCCCAGTGGAATATGCTTATAATAAATCTTTTTGTTTTGCATCATTTGAATATACCGTTGGCTTATGATTCATATATGTTACTAATGATAGGTGTACTTGCTTGTCCCTTGCCTATGATTCATATGTGTTACTAATGATAGGTGTACTTTGCTTACAGGACAATCAAAATGAAGTTAAAATCTTTTAATTCAATTAAAATTAAACTGAAATTTTAAACAAACCAAATAGCAGTAAAGTAATATTATGTGTTATGAACTAACTTACTTTATTCTTAATGCAATCTTAATAGCATAATCTTTCGTTTTCTCATGCTTGTGTATGCCGTGATTGTTTAATTCATCATGTGCTATAATACTATAAGTATGCAAATGTAAACTTATAATTATCGAATACCAGACATACATCTTACACTAGTTCATCTGTATATGTTAAATAAATGTTCTGCCAAGAATAAAGAAGTGTATCAACCAGCCGTAACTGCATTTTCATTGTAACCGTCAAGGAAACATCATAATCATCATGTCACCACTCAAAATTTCTGTCACTTATATATATATATGTATGTATACACATAGTTTTTGCATGTTGTATTTTGTAGGAAACATCATAATCATCATGTCACCACACAAAATTTTTGTCAATACATATATGTATGCACATGAGGGCTAATGACCTAATGCTTGCTTTTTGAAATTTCGAATCATAATACTAACTCTTTATTTGCAGCATTTACTGGTACACCTGTAGATAATAAAATATTAAAACTTCAAAATGTTTTATTTGGCTTATAGTATTTTCTTATGCAAACATATATAATATATGTATAATGTATATAAATGTAAAAAATATATGTATTATATTATAAAAAATAATATATGATAAATGATATGTATTATATGTATATAAAATATATGTATATTGTATATAAATGTAAAAAATATATGTGTAAATGTATATAAATGTAAAAAATATATAAATGCGTTATTTTGTTTAGGAATCTAGAATTTATGAAGTTGCTGTGAATGGTATATCCTTGTCACGAGATGCTCTTCACACTTGCCCTATTAGTAAGAATATTAATTTAATATAAAATCAGATTATTTCTCTCTGAAAAGTTAAATGATTTTTGTGTATATAGCGTTCATATTTTACTTTGTTATTCTCTAAACTACAAATTCTGTTATGCTTTAAATTTCAGCCCACAACTGCAGTTGTAAGTAGTAAATATGCATTTAGTATATCCAGGTATAAAATCTCATGACCTACATTCTGAGAATATCTGGCTGTGTTTAAAACTTGATTTTTCTGTTAAATAATTAATGTTTAAAACTTAGAGGAAAACATTATTAACGGAAATTAGGTTTTCTGCTTCATGATTGGTTTTTAAATTGAGAATTTAAGTGACAGTGTTTTCTGATAACTGGTTAATTTTTGTTTCTAACACTCTTTTAATGTGCCATATAGGAACTGCTAATTCCTCTCTACTACTGTTTAGGTCTTCCATATTTTTTAATATATTAATCTTTTTTTTTTAAGAAGCAAAAGTATTTCATGTGGGAAGTTGTGTGCTTAAAAAGTGATATGCTAATTTTTAATAGTTTATAAGTAATGGTTGTTGCAAATTAAGTGCCTAATTTTAAAGATGATTGGGTGCCATAACAAAGCATTTCTTGAATAAAATATGGCTCAAATAAGAAGGAGAAAAAAAAAAAAAA
>KK116705.1:171198-216031 GCA_000611955.2 Stegodyphus mimosarum | reverse complement strand
AAGGAAAAAAAAAAAAAAAAAGGTGTAATTGAATGTCAGTGTTTGCCTAAAAGGGTTTCTTGAGATTTTTTATGCTGTCACTGAGTTTGCAGTCTACTGGTTTGCTATTGCACTCACTAGTGCTAACCCTTTTTCTATTTCTCCTTTTTTTCTTCCCTCCCTTTTTCTTAGCTTTATTATTAAGTATCATTTTCTTCACACTTATGTCATGTACAGTTCAACAGTACATGGCACAGAATAGCAGCATATATTTAGAATTCTCGATGCAGTTTTAAGTGTTGACATCCTTTTTTTGTTTTCAGGCTTTTCTCAGTCCATTATATCAATGTTCAGTTTTCTTAGCAAGATGGCTTACAAAACGTTTTTTCTCTTTTTGTTATTAATGTTTTGTGTGTTAACTTTGTTTATTAAATTTCACAATCTTTGCACTTATGTCACATATTTCAACAGCAAAATTGCAAAATATTAAAAAACTCTATTTAGAATTCTCAAATCTCCAGTCTTGTGTGCTATTAAAGAATGCTGCTAAAGTGCTAGATAAAAATGTTTTATTCTGTGCAGTGTTGCCACTGCTTGCTTTCATATCATTCGGTTTGTTAATCAAAAATTCATTAAAAAATTTCAAAATATGAAATAAAAACAAATTACAGATGCTTTACAAAATGTGAAATAAATAATAAAAACAAATTCAAAATTTGGTCTTTCGTGTGCACATGTTCGCGTGGAGGGCTATGCTATTCAAGATTTGATGGCTCTAGGTACCATTGTATTTTTTCCCCAGTGCAAGGGATGTGCATACATACATGCAGATGCTTCATTATTTAATTTCTTTAAAAATAATGCAGGGTGATAATATTTGGGGACAATAGTTTCAGAAATGAGACAATGCATTTATAGTGATTTGATGAAAATCCCATTTCAATACTAATGCCCCCTTTTGGGCTAAAAATGTAATATATTGGGGAAATATAAAGAGAATGTAGGGAACAAGGTACAGTTTTGTAGCCTAATTATTGATTTGCTATGTAGTTGACACGGCCATATGTGGTTGGGCATTGTCCTAAAGGAATAGGTCTCTGTTCATATGTGCTGGCTGTTTAAGACACAATTGGTCATATGTTTGCCACATATCTGTACAGCATCGAGCTGCATTTATTGTTTCATTTTGTGGAAAGAACGAGTAATAAATAACACCAGCTGAAAACTATCATCCTGTAAATGCCATTACCTTTGAATGTAAAGATGCCTTTATGGTCCTTCTTGACGCATCTGTTACTATTAACCATAGTGACAAATGTGTGTAGTTGTGGAATATCTACATCACAGTCACAGTTCATTACAGAAACCTTTTTTCTTCTTGAGAAGAGCACACTTTTTTTCTCCCCCCCCTTTTTTTTTCTTCACCAGCATAACATCCCAGAAACTATCAAAGTTTACTATTTCACATTGCTGTCATGTGTCTAAATTGTGAACTTTTGCAGTGAGCAGCTCAGTGCTTGTCAGTCACACAGTGCACACTCAGTGCTCATAGTCAGTAGAAGAAACCTGGAATCATTCACTTGCCATTTTATTGGCAACAACTCAGTAGTTAAGAATGATATTTATCATTTTAGAAGTTATCTGATATGAAGACAGAAATTATACCAAAATGCATACCTAAAATCACAAGTAAATTAATAAATATTGCAATTGCTAATATGCATAATTCACCTCTTTTTTAAAACATTTGCAAATGTTAACTTGTTTCTCTTCTCTAATAAAAATATTGATAATGAAGGTTATAAGACTAAAATGTTGCATTTTTATAAAGAATTTTTAAGTTACAAAATAATAAACAGTAAAGTATTATTTATTCTTTATTTCACATTTCTCCTTTCCTATCATCTTCATGTATTTTTTTATAAGAATTTTCTCTTTTTGTGCTAATTTTAATTTTTTATTAACTACATTTGCACTCTTTACAAAGAATATGTATGCTATAATGTATGTCATAATTTCTGAGTAGTTAATTTTATGGTAGCTAATTTTTAAACTGTATTGCTAGTCCTAGTTTGAAAAAGTAGCATTTGCAGTAATTAATAATTAAAAGAACTATTCTTTTAATTCTTGAATTACGTTTTTTATCTAGCCAAATTTGTTTATTTTTATAGTAGCATTTGTTAGTGTTCATGATTACAGTGACAGCTGTAGTATAGTTTTATACATTATTTATGTATGTAATATTATTGTTCTATCTTTCTATAATTTCAGTATATCTTCCATTTTTGTATTTGTACCATTTTTAATTAATGTTTTTAATGTTTATGTACTAATTTTTGAGGTACATATTGACATCAATTTAACTTTTTATTTTGTCATTTACTTAGATTGTAAAAAATTCATGAAACATAATTTTTTACTATAAAAGAGCTAACGATTTGCTTGGTTCTAAATTAAGTGCATTAATTCAGACTTATTTTGAGAGGTAGTCAATGCATTTGATTATATATTTTATTCCTCTGCAGTTCCCTCTCATAAAACCAAAAAGACACCAGATAGTTATATGACTGATTCATTTACCGATATGAGCATTCCAGTTTATGCTATGGTTAAAGGCGTACGTATTTTTTAGATATGCATATTTTATTGTTTGCTAAAAATTAAGGATATGTATAAATATATTTTAAACTACAAATATATTCTTCTAGAGAGCATCACAAATTCGGTCAGTGCCATTCACTGGTGAATCAACTGATTCATCAGATAATGAGGACACTCGAATCACATCTACTCATACCACGAGTGGGGAGACTGAATCTAGTGCATCTACAGGTAGTCCGGGAAGGGGAAACAAAGGCAGCTCTAACCAGAGTCCTGCAAAACATAGTTGTACTTCTCCTACAAAATCTGTAAAAAGAGGTAAGTTATTTATTGTATATATATGTGTGTGTGTGTGTTGTATTTTAAATGTGTAGAAGAAAAAATCCGATACTTTTTTAGCTAGCATCTTTCGATAGTTGTCAAGGCCAGAGATGAATATTTTGATGCACTGCAGCTTGAAGTCTACATAGTTAGATGGATGAATGCAGTTAACACAATGGAGCTTAAATTACAATCTTTATTTTTTACACATATCGAATCATCCTTTTGTAGATAAGATAATTTTTTAATCGTAGTTGAATCCAATAATTTCCATGTACACAGGTTTAAAAGTATAATGTTATCTTAAGCAAATAAGCAGCAATGTCTTACCAGCAGGAGAGCATAAGCGAAAGAGAACACGGCAGTACAGGGGAAGAAAGGAGGGAATCAAAAAGTTTCGGTTCCGAGTTAGAAAATGTTTTGTTTTACAATTATTTGATTGGGCAAGAGGTATCTGAATTAAGCGTTATGTAACATGGAAGGATCTAGAATTTGAGAGAACAGATGTATTTAGGGGGAGAGCACCAAATCTAAAATGTTAATTTTGAGATTGTCAATTATTCTTACAGCACCTATCATATTTTGTTATATCTTATATATATATATATATATAAATGCAAGGAAAAGATGGAGCAGCATTGATGCATAATAGCTGTATAAGGTAAAGAAACTTGCTGTCGAGGAGGTTTTAATTCCATTTTTATTTTCCAGTTGACCTTTATCACCACAATCAGTTGGCAGTCTAGTTATGCCTATTCAAGAACATCTTTTGGAACTATTTTGGAAATTATTGTGATAGAAAGCGTGCACAACGAAATAGCAACCAAGCAGTGCACAGAAAGAAGCTGAAGTACCTAGGTAGCCAATATGGAAGCACACAAAGAGAAAAGTTTTGATTTGAGTTAAAAATTTCAGTTCCCAATTATTACGTCATCAGTGCTGCTGAGACCATGCGAAATGGAATGATCTAGAAATGATGCAATCCAGAGAAGTTATTACAATTTTTAAAACAGAGAGAGAGAATTAAAGGGAATTTAAATTATAATTTTGGTTTACATATTTTTATCTTACATATATATAAACATCTGGTTGTGCAGAAGGGGCCAAAAACTGTGCATAAAAGACAAACATGTATAAAATAAATGTATAAAATTGTAATTGTAACATGTATAAAATTGTAATACTGAATTTAAAGAGGCATCAGACATAATTTGGAATGATTTGGGCTCACTGGGATTTTAGAAAATTGATTTTGCCTTCTAAGCTATTCTGTGTTTGGAATAGTTTTTAGTCAGTGGTGAGATCCTAGTAATTTGATGTTAGTGCTTGATTTGTTTGATTACAGTCTGATTGAGTGCACTCTTCATATTTCTTCTCACACTAAGCAGCAGGGCAGAAATAGCAGGATGTTCTTTTATCCTTGAAACAACTTAGGCTGTAGAAAAGATTCAAACCAAGGACTGAGAGTTACTGAGAGCATGAGTACCTTAAGCTATTGGGTTATACAAAACTAGCAGCCAATTCAGTTCTGTGTGAAGAATAAGACTTGAATTATTTGACTTCAATTAATTGATTGATTTGAACATCATTGTATTGAGTGATTCTTCTACAAGTTTTGGATGTACTATTGAGAATTAGCAATTCAGTTAGAGTAAAAGATGTTACCATTAAGCTATAAATAGTTCATTTAGTTCAAAAGATATAGCAATTAACATCCTGTTGGCATTAATGAGAATAATTATATGAAATTTGTTTTATAAATTTTATATACTTTCTTAAAAGTCAAATTATTTGTCAAAAGTCATATATTTCAACTATGTACTGTAAAATATAGATATAACTAAGTGGGAAATTCTACATAGTAAATTTTAGCAGAGGTTTAACTCTTTGTGCATTCTATGTCTTTGAGTTGTATCTAATTACTTTCATGATATTAAATGCACATACATAATTAGTTGCCATTTTAAGAAATGGTAGCTAGTGAGTACACACATATTAGGTATGACTTTAAGAAGTAATGCATTATGGTATCAGAAATTCTCATTGCTTGATATTCAGAAATTTGAATTTGATAATTCAAACATCAAATTTCTGAATATAAGTTTTTGAAGGAAATCATAGCAAGAAATTATTTGTGTCTGTCATGGAAAAAGTACTGAATATTGTCTAGATTATAATAAACTGGACTCTCCAAATACTGGCCCGCCAACAAACCATTGGTAAAATCATTGAACCCTGGTAGTTTCAACATGGGTTCGATTCCAGGTGAATGGGCTGGCTGTATGGGTATTTTCATGTCTTTCTCTAAGTATAACATCTATATGAGCCAGTTTCCCTTAGAAAGGCCTCCACATAACCCCAGTGTGATTTATCATAATCAACCAAAACTGAAAAGCTCTCCAAACATTATTTTATAAATTGTACTTAATTTTTATTGTTTTTGAACTTTGTATGCTTGCATATTTTTAAAAAAAATTTTTCTTTATTTTGTATTGCATAAATTTCTTCTGTTTTTGTAGCACTTAAGGTACTGATACTGTAAACTCAGAACACACTTCCTCACTGTGATTTTAATGCACTTTTTCCTTAAAGAAATGTAACCGAAGAAGCATAAGAAGCAACTTCTTTTATTGTTAACTTTAAAATATGGTTAATTCAATGAATACTGTATATTTTTAATCTAAATCATTCATTTCCATATTGTACATAATAATATTTTTTTAAAAATGTTTAGATGCAATTTTACTGCTATATCTTCCTGAGCATTATAGAAAAATGTCTGTTTTTCCCTCCCATTTTAGATACTT
This sequence comes from Stegodyphus mimosarum, assembly GCA_000611955.2. Taxonomy (NCBI): domain Eukaryota; kingdom Metazoa; phylum Arthropoda; class Arachnida; order Araneae; family Eresidae; genus Stegodyphus; species Stegodyphus mimosarum. The sequence goes on along the minus strand of KK116705.1, from coordinate 210,323 downwards.
CGACTGAATCTGTTTTATCTGATGATTACGCTATACCACCTGATGCTTATGCTGATACATATAGCATGGATTCAGTAGAGCAGACAAGGCTATCTTCCATAGTTTTAGAAAATTCAAAAAAGGTTATTTTTTTACTAATGACCATCCTCTGTTATAATTGTAATTTAATTTTTCCTTGTTTCAGATGAAACACAATTAAGTACATCCTTAATGGAATTTTATTAACATCAGATAATGTCAAAAGAGCTGATAAACTTATTATTAAGGTACTAACGTATCATCCCATTGACCATCAAAGTTGGCTACCATCAAACCATGAAAATTGACACAGATTCTGCCAATGGTGTGCCAGTATTTGTAAGGAATTCTGAAGGAACCTGTTTAGCCTGTTTAGTAATCAATCAGTATTCAGCATGCTTCTTTTCTACCCTTTGTAAAAAAAAGCATTTGTGTACTACTTTGTTAAGCCCACAGATTTTACCATAACTCTGTTTAGAACACTGTGAGCAAGATTTCAAGGGGGTAATTTTTGCATTTTGTAACTGTTTTGTTGGTCGTACTCATTTGACCATATCATGCCCATCACCACACACTTTTTTTTTTAAGGTAGTGTGACATCTGGTTTATGTTAGAGAGACCTTCCTGTTTCTCTTGGGAACAAACAACAGTGTCTGCTGAAGTGGCTGAAAAGTGATTAAAGAAAGACTCGTTTAGAATACCCCTCTTGGGAGTGTCACTGACTGCTGTGGTAAGAGAGATGAAAAAACATTGGCTTTTGTCTGAGAAATGCCGAGGAAGTAAGATACATCACACATCCGGGAAGCTGTAGTCTTTCCCCTTCTGTAATAATGCTGTAATTTTACTTTGTAATTAACCAAGAAAGGAAATATTAAGTTTTAAAATAAATATAAAAAAGACAACTGGTCATAGTTTTTTCATCGCAGAAATTCGGCAGCATTAGAGTAGGGTCACATAACTTTGAATGTAATCTACTTCTCACTATGGAAGGCAAGTCCCATTTATTCTTTTTTTTTCCCCCAAAAAAATGCGAGAAAATTATAGCAATAACAGTTAATTTATCTTTTTTCATAAAAACAAAAATAAAATCTTCTTGGAAATCAATTGGATTGCATCAAATGAAACTGCAGATGTTATGAGTGGGTTATTACATCATGTCATGCTTATCGATAATTGATGTTCAACCATATTGTTGATGACAGTTTTATGGTCAGTGGGATAATATGTTAAGTACCATTATTAGTATTATTATTATTTTGATAAAGTGGAATATTTATGGTTTTCACATGTACTTATCCAAGATTCTTGTATGAAAGATTTCTTGAACATTTATTCTTGGTATAGGATTAGAGTCTGTTTCTTTTATAAAAATCTTCTTAAATGTGTGGCTTGTAGATATATTTGAATCGTATGTAATTGTATGTTGTAGCCAAGCTCAGCAATACCTCATTGTCTCATGAAATTTACTGAATTTATAAAACTTGAATTATGTGCATTCCATTCCCCCACCCCTAGTGATTTTCAGAATAGTTATTTTATTTTATCTGAATTGTATTTTTTTATTATCTTTTGTTGATCTTATTAAATTTCGTTTGACATTTGTATATTTTCATACATATATCCAAGCAATGTTTAATCAGTTATATTTGATTTTAGTTTTGTTTTACTTCGATACATTATGCATTACTGAATTTATTCACATGAAGACTATGTACATTAAGTATTCATTTTATTTTCATCATGTATTTTAAAAAGCTTCTCTTCACTACTCTACTTCGAGTATAAAATTAAATTAAATTAACCTAAGAACATAAAATTGAGACTATCTGATTAAAGATTAATACCCCTCGGCTCACTTCTGTGAGTACATGTGTGACAATACCAAGGCTAGTTTCAGGGGATCATCTTCTTGGTGAGACGGGTGTCACGATCCTGGAGCCCAGTGATCTATCCTCTTTTCCGTCTCCTCTCCTCTGAGCTGAAGCTTTCTTCCTTCCATTCTTCCTTGTGGTTTTCCTCTTCGGAGGTTAGGGCTCATTATGGGAAACTGGAACAAACCTTATCTCTAGATTTCAAGTGGTGAGAAAACAACTGGAATTGCAGACACTGGATGATGCGTTATAGAATGAATGTGCTGTACTATGGTTCGTGATGTGACAGAGTGATTCATCATTGCCATGCACACAATGTTCCTGTCATCACGTGAAGTGGTGCACTGAGTGGATGCGATCGAACATGTCGGTCCGTTGTACCCTCCTGCATCCAACGGTCACATATCCGCATTACTGTTGTTTGGTTTCATCCAACACGACTACCAATTTCCCTGAAAGATAATCCACACTCTCAGTAGGCCACTCTCCTTCCTCTGTCAAACTTGGATACTTGATCAAACGATTATCGCTGTTTACTATGAGGCATATTTGATCTTTAAAAAAAAAAAAAAAACCACAAGAAAAACTTAATTGCCGAACTTGAAATCGTTGAAAACTCCAAGCCTTAAATAGTGCTTTGAAGTGGCACCAAGGCACTTGTGATGTGCGTCTGCGCTGAAATTCTAATTATTTGCAAATCTCACCTCCACTAATGCATGTTATAAATTTCATGTTATTTGCATGCTTCCTTCAGGGTGTTGCATTTACAGTGGCCAGCAGTGTAATAATGAATTTTCCATGTTTGAGCTAAGTAGAGAATTGATGCAGACACGCTGATCAAGCCTACATCGGTATGCTGTCAGTTATGGTATGCTGAAGTGTCTGTCCTATAAGTCATTGGCTGCCCTTCTCACACTTTTCAGTCGAGTGTGAAAGGAGCATTCATTTTGCAGTACATGGCAGAGAGCTGTTGTCATCCCCATAGCTAAACCAGGGAAAGACCAGAAGAATCCCTCCAACTACCAGCCAATCGCTCTTACAAGTTGCGTTTGCAAATTAGTTGAAAAAATGGTAAACTTCCGCATAGTCCATTACTTGGAAAAATACAAAGTTATCTTACCATATCAGAGTGATTTCTGCAAAGGTAGAACAACTACATATAATATGTTCCTTTTGGAAACCTCCATCCGTAAAGCCTTTGTCAAAAGGAACCATCTGGTGTCAATATTTTTTTATATTCAAAAAGCTTATGAGAAGGCATGGAGATATGGTATATTGTGTGATCTTTACAACAGTGGCTTGTAAGGGATTTTTATTTTCAATAGAGAAGACTGTTTGCGTGCATTTTGGTAAAAAGTGCTATCTTCATCCTGAGCCCGAGCTTCATCTTCAAGGCTGTCTGATTCTAGTTGTCTCTGAAGTAAAGTTTCTAGGGATGATGTTTGACCATAAGCTTACGTTCCTTTCCCATATTTTGTATTTTAGGAAGAAATGTTTCAAAATAGTAAATCTGCTAAAAGTTTTGGCAAACACCTTCTGGCGTGCGGAACGTTGCTCTCTCCTTCGCATTTACAGATCGTTTGTACATTGCAGATTAGACTACAGCTCATCTGTATCTGGTTCTGCACGCCCTTCTGTTTTAATAAAACTTGATCCCATGCATCATCAGGCTCTGCGAATTTGTTCTGGAGCCTTTAGGACATCTCCTATCCAGAGCCTATATGTTGATAGCTATGAACCCTCACTTAAGTCAAGGCGAGAGTAACTGCCACTTACTCAGTATTTCAGTATTATGTCTCAATCTGACCATCCTCTCCACATTAAGAGTTTGTAACAGTCATCAAGTTTATTATTTTCTTAATGTTCTTCGATTCTGTGAAAGCATTGATCGAAAAATACGACTTGTCAAATGTAAAAGTCCAGGCAGTAAAACATCTTTCTGGATATTTTCCACCATTTTCATAAGGATAATACTAGTGAGATTGTAGTATATAGGCAGCTTTTTCATGAGCACAATCATGAATATAGGCCTTTCACTCCTGTATATACAGATGGTTCCAAGAGAGTTAGAGCCATACTGAGGGCAAATGATTGCACGATGCTTTCTCTGTATATAGTGCTGAATTAACTGCTGTTTATCTTGCTGTTACTTTCATATCTAAGTTACAACTGAAAAAGTTTATTATTTATTTACACAGACTCATCTAGTGCCCTAAAAGCATTAGAAAGTTTTTCTGATGCAGATAATCTTATATTAATTGGCATCTTTAAGTTACATCAAAAGTTAAAGAGACATGGCTGTGAAATTCTTTACTGCTAGGTCCCTGGGCATACAGGTATAAGGGGAAATGAGCTAGTGGACAGAACAGCAAAGTCTGCATCTGTGTTGTTAAATCTGCCTGTCCCCTACAGCAATATAAAAAAAGCCATCACTGGCAGGATTCTAAACACATGGCAACTCTTCTGGGATGGTCAGCTGCTGAATAAACTGAGAAACGTGAAGCCTAAGGTGTAATACTAGAAAAACACTAGAAACCCTAAGGAGGAAGTGTTGTTAACATGTTTAAGGATTGGTCACTCTCGTGTCACACATAGTTACCTTTTGAAGGCCAAGAGTGAGCCTGTTTGTTCTTACTGTGGGAATGTTCTGATAGTGCACCACTTTTTAATTAACTGCTTGTATTTTAATGCACTTCATTTAAAGTATTTTAATGACTCTGTCTTACTTCTTGACCGAATAATTGGGAAAGATGTCAATACTCATTTAATTCAGTATTTGAAAGAAGCAGTTTTTTATCATCTAATTTGACTATCTAATTTGATAATACCCTTGTATTTTAATGTAATTTACTTTAATGTCTCATGTTTTTAAGATTTTATTCCTGCTTTACATGTCATAGTTTTATATAAATCATGAGTAACTTCATTTTCACTATTTCATCATTTTATTTTTAGTACTTCTTTTGATTTTATATGTCTCTTGTGTTAAATTTGTGATTGTGCTGAATTGTTCTGTGTGTTTTAATTGTGTATTCTCAGACGTCTGGCGCTAATAACCTTCCCAGGTTGTGCACCATATAAACTACTAAACTTACTAAACCTAAACCTAAAGATTAATATATTTTACATAACACTTGTGAAATAAATCATTCAATAATCTGAATCAGGCATTAAAAAATGAGTTAAAGTCAGTTAAATATGCCAAATTGCTAAACTTTATTTGAATAAGCAAGCAGGCGATTCTAGAATTTTTCCTATGTATAGAATTTCTATAATATGTTAACACTGTTTTCAATTTGGCTTGTTAAACAGTCTCACACATCAGTAATTGAAATGATATCACTGCGCAATGTGAAAAACATTCTGTTTCCCCATTTTCTTGCAGAAATCTCATAGTGTTAAAGATTTCTAGGTTGGCTGCTATGTGTTTTTGTGAAGTCATCACTAATAACATAGAGGAAACTTGATAACAACTTGGTTTCAATGAGTTTTCTGCCAACATAACTGAGTGAGTGTGAGTGAACCAATCAGTGAAGGAGCAGAAACATGTATGAATGTAGACAAAAAAAAAAGGCTCATCAAGAAGCCGAGGAAAATGACTACTATATTGAAATGCTTGTTTGAAAGTTAAAAGCTGAACAACTATAAAAAATATTGGAATGATGGAAACTCTGTCATATGATATCATGGAAATTGGTTCCAAGATTGAATGTTACTTTACCATTCGTTCACTGAAGTTCACTGATAAATAGTGCTGTTCATTGCTACAAAAAAGATATGAAGAGAGAAGGCCAAAGAAGAAAAATGTGCAGACATCAGTATTGCAATGTTTAGGGAATTAAAAATGAATTATGAAAGAAATGTATTTTTAAAAATTGTTTTTAATAAAGGCATTTGAATCTGTTGAGTTTTATTTATTAAAAAACAGAGAAATTTTGTGGGAAGGAACCAACTACCATTTTTGTTTACATTTAGTTATTTAGTTAGTCGGTTTCATGGAATGTTGATGGAACCATTTAGCCACATGTGAGGTATTACTGTAAGCCAAGCTGGTTGTGTAAGAAGTTAGGAAGCATATTAATGGATAACTTTTTTGCCATTTTTTGTAAAAGATTCCTTTTTAAAAATCATTAATAATGATTTTTTAATACCATGCTCCTTATTTCCTACTTTAATTTTGTACTTTGAATCTGAAAGTAATATGCATCCTTTTCTGTTTGTAAGAAAATGCTTAGTCAATTCTAAAAATTGCATTAATGTGTCATTTCAATTTGCAAAATATTAGGAAACTTCATTTTCTGTAAAATCTAAATACAGATATCATTTAAATATCAATTTATTGTTAAATATTGTCTTATTTATCCCTTATTATGAACATGTTTTAAGTGCAGATTTTATGTTGATGAGCAACTGAATTAAAGTATCTGTGTAGTAGCATGTAGTATTCTTTTTGCTTGGATGGTTGCAGCAGTGAATCTTAGAAGGAATTCTACAAAATAGTGAAAGCAGGAGGAGGTCTGGTGATGCATTGCTGTATACGATTCATTACTGCTATGTTTGATGCATAGCCTTCACAATGCACGAAGATTTGCTGAAACGGTCCAGTTCCCACATCTGTCTTGATAGCATCCCTGATGTGTTTAATAGGATTGAAGTCAGGTGACTTTGAGGACCATGCTAGTAACTTCATATCTGTGAAGTTTTCTTTGAACGATTCAGCTACACTTCTGAAATGATGAGCCAGTGCATCATCTTTTTGCAGGTATATGTTTCTTGAAGAAAGCTGTAATTGAATAAATATAAGGCTACGATGTGACAGTAAGTTCCTACATTATTCATTAATAAACAATAGTGGCGAATGCATCAGGAGTCCTATTTTCTCCTTGTAAACAGTCCTCATATGAAAGTACCACCTCCACTCACCTTAATTGTTTCCTTCTGTCAAAAGGAATTCATCACCTTATATACTTTATAACATAACTGTACCCTATCATAGGAATGACTTCACTAGTACTTCAGTTCATCAGTCCCAAGCAATTTTTATTCATGCTTCAAGGGTCTATTGATGATGTTCTTTTACCTGTGTTAATCTGGTGATATGTGGTGAGAAGAGGTATCCCAGTAGAATGATAGTTTTTGTGCCCAGTAAGCAAGATGTTTCTGAATGATATGACTTCTTTTTTGTTCCCCAGCATTAAATTGGTTAATGATCTGTTGTACGGTGACCCAGCTATCTGCTGTTGTTATCGAACTGAGCGAAAGATACACACCGCATATTTTATGCCACAGCAGTTGATTCTGGTGATGATGGTTAATACCTCAAATGCTATTCTGATGCCTTGTACAAGATCTAGTAAATTCTCAGTCACATGCATCATTGCACTTTTCATTCGTCAGAGATGTGTGTATTACCAGAATGTCAACTATCTTTTATACCATCAAGGTACCATACAACTTTCATATTTTATTAAATACATGCATTTTTAACATTAGTATTCTTTTCAGGATATTTTTGAGAAATGTGGCTACCTCACAAAACTGGGTGGGAAATTAAAAACTTGGAGGAGACGATGGTTTGTTTTAAAGAATGGTACACTTAGTTATTACAAAACTCAGGTAAAGTATATTATTTTATTTTTATATGCATCAAAATCTGTTTTCATTTCTAATTAAAATGTTCCATTTTGTTGTATTTATCACTTTCATGTGTTGTATTTGTCACTTTGATGTCTATTAATTTCTGTAAATTTCTTTTAAATTATGACTTCTCTGGGTACTTTGAATTTGTTTCCTTTGTCATGAGCTTGTTTTGTTATCTATAATTTGCTATTACTTTTTTGAATAAAAGCAATTAATTTCTCTTAATAAATGAAGTAATCTGTGATAGATATTTAATGAAATCATTTATATTTCTTATGTGCGTTTGTTTCAGAATGACGTGGGCAGGAAACCTCAAGGTCAGATTTTGTTAGATGATGTTTCTAGAGTGAATAGAGCTGAAGGTGCTTCAACTTTTGAGGTATCATGTGGTTAAAAATCATAAATGTGCATTATATATTACAAATTTAAGTTACATAATTACACACACAATTTACAAATTAATTTTACTAATCTGATGCTCAAAATTTTTTTTTTTCAAGTCATATATTCTCTTCCCCTGATGTGACATTATATTGTATAATATATATTAAAGAATATGTATGAGTTTCATATTAGAAAAACTAATGAAAGGCAGAGCATCAATATATTAATTATGGCTGATCAGTTTTATTGCTTGAAAATTTGCCTTTATTGGTATTCATATCAGAAAATAATTTTAGTGAACTTGTGTAAGGTTTTTTTAATCTGGCGAATAAAATATTCAGTTGACTCTGCAGGATTTTAGAAATTGAAATTTGTAATTGTTACATTGCTGAAATTTAGTTGTTTTAATTTTTAACTACTTTTAAATTCTTTAAATCTCTGACCTACTCTCTGATCTGCTCTGGTGCCAGACAAACTAAAATAAAATATACTACTAAAATTCTGCTAGTTAGAAGTGGAGGAAGGAACTGATTGATTGAACTAACTCAAAATAATATCGAAATTAACTATTTCTTAAATCAATTAACTGATACAAAGCAAAGCAAATTCATCTTAATAAATCTTAATCCGAAAAACACAAAAGGAAAAAATCTTCTGTAGTACTCGGTAGAAAAGAAACTATCTTAACAAAAACATTTCTAAAATTTCACTTAATATTCTTATTCACTCAAGAGCACAAGTTGAGATTCATAAAACACCTCATAAAGCACATGAGAAGAAATATTAAAAAAGCAATCAATCAGTTCCACTACTAAAAATCAAGCACTTTCCTGGCACCTAAAACAAACATACAAATGTTCAGTAAAACGTGGTTAGTACATATTTGCTAAAAACAGGGCATGTTGTGAGTGCCCTAAAATGCATAAACATTTTTTCATAACCCCGATAAAATCTCCATGTTTCTTAAAAGCCTTACGGCTCAGACAAATGAAGTGACTGAACACACCAACTACATAACACACACACAAAAAGAAAGCAAGTAATAACATAAAATCAAACTCATTTATTAATATCTAGGATATATTTATATGATAGCTGGCCAGACTACCCTTACATACAATAGCAATTAATATACCACATTAAATTTGCTTCAAGAGTCATTTATCAAGATAAAATTTTGCCTTTTAACATAATAACAATTACTTAGAATAACTAGAACATTAAATGAATTAGTCAAACTGGATCTCACTTAAACTTATATAAAAATTACAATTAATATAAATTTCATATTTTTTTACAATAATTTTAAATTCTTCTAAGACACATAATTTTATCTATTATCAAAAGAATTTTCTTTCTACCAGCTACGCAAGATTAAATTAAGACAAATACTATAAAAGGGTACCAAAGAAAATATATAAGATAACTCACAGTTGAACTACCGGAATCCATCATCATAAGAAGCTATAGGCGACATCGGCAGAAGAATTCCCCCATTGAATTCATCCTAAGTAATCAGCTCCAAAATAAAGTTCTAGAAAAATGGCATCTTGTAGAACCATTAATGAATTCGTCCTTTAAGTAATCAGCTCCAGAATAAAATTCAAGAAAAATGACATCTTGTAGAACCATAAATGAAGAAGCCTGGAAATCAAAATTCTGAGATATGGAAGCAGTTTGCACACACTTTTCAACAATGGGGCGGCAGAAAACATCCATTTTGCAGGAGAACCCACTTCAGGAAGTGTCCGTTCTCTAACTCAGAAGAGATCGCTCTAAGTTCGACCTCTTGCAAAAATTTCAGGAAAAATTCTCAGTTATTGACATCTTCAATTTGAATCGGTCTCTCATACCGGCGCAGGCCGCCGCAGCATCGCAAGCGCGAGCCACCCACAAGGGTTAAGCTGAGCTGCAGGGCAAAGCCCTGAGCTATTCACTGCTCTAGTAGTATCAAACTCAAACTCTACTCCACTCAACTCAAAAACTGACTTCTAAACTCGTGCAAGAACTGAGGAAAACTTGGTTTTTCCTCCCATTAAATATTACTGGTCAAACCTAACACATAAAATTAAATTCTTGCCAACCCGAGACTTTCACTATAATTTAACCGAACAAATTCAAACCCTTCAAATGAATCAAAATAAAGTCATTGTCCACAGATGATGATTGCCCAGCTGTAGAATGAGTCCTCCAACACCTGTGAAAATTTAAGACTAAAAATTGAACCCCCCCCCTTGCTAACAAGAGGACAAATCTAAGGAGAAACAACAAAAAACTGCCATTTCAAGATCCAATTTACAATCTTTCCTTTCTTCCGAAGTTATAAGCATGACAACATACACAAAGCGATAGTGCAAGTGAAAAAGCAGAAAGCCAATTACGATATCCATTTTACTGCTTCGTAACAAAAGACATGGAAACAACATTATGCTGCCCTCAGTTCCAACTGTCATCTTAAAATGTATTTCCACAGATGCTACTTCCGTTAAAAGACGCTCTCCTTTCTTCGTTAGAAAATTGAACCATTGAAGAAAAATAATTGCCTAAAGATTTTAAATACATTCTTTACAAATATATATATATTGTTGCGTTATACAGGTTCATGGATTTGAGAGTATCCGATGAAAACACGATGCAGAACAATAAAAAGCACAATTTATTTACAAGAATCACTATTTACAGCACAGTTCCAAAATTACCTTTAAAAGCGTCGAAAATCTACAGTAAATATGCTGAAACAATCAGCAACACAGCTTCAGGCTGTAACTGTAAAGGTAGCTTCACGGCAACACTAAACTTATAATAAACACCGTGGCACAATCACCAATACGCTGTCAAGCTATACTGTAAAGGTAGCTTCACGGCAAAGCACTATCTCAATCGCTTTCCGTTCACAAAACTCTCGCTTAGCTTAGCACTCACAGTAAGCAGCTATTCTCACAACTCTCACAATGCCAGCTCTCAGAAACGCAAGGGTTTATATAGCTTTTCCTTAGGTTCCACAGGTTTCAAGAAATATCTCGACAGGAAGTTATTCTAGAAACTTCCTGATTGGACCACGGGAAATCGCCAAATGGGCGATAAAGTCGCCAATCTGGCAACCCTACCATACACTATTTTATGGCAACCCTAGTGCTGTGCCGGAAAGCTTACATACAGGCGCAACCACCGAATTTTTCGCAACAATATATTCATTGCGCTCTTCTGAATTTCAAATTTAAAAATCAAATACAAATACAAATATAAATATAATACTTTAATAATTGATTACTTAAACGACTAAACACACTTAAAACATTGCGACACAGAATTCGCAACATAACAATAATATTTCAGATTTTCTTACAGATTTACTGTGGATGATTCAAACTAAGATTAAATTACTATTTTATGTACTTATTTGTTATAGCTTATTAAAATAGCAGTTCTTTGAACCGTTATTATAATTATTGCATATAATTGATTTTGTTTACAATTATTACTTTTAATAATATATACTAATCTGCATTTGCTATAATTTTGTGTAGGAATTCTTTATTTCACAAAATATTTCTTATTAGGTCGCTACATCAAAACGAACGTATTATCTTACTGCTGATTCAAACACAACTATGGAAGAGTGGATCAAAGGTAAAGTATTGATTTTTTTTTTCACATTGTGATTACTACTAATTATTTCTGATGTTTCTACTTTATTTTCCATAAAGTTTGTACAAAATATAATCTGAATGCATGGGCATTGTTAATTTAAAAGTTTTGTAATTGCATAGTACTAAAATAATCTTTGGTGCATATTTTTACCTTTCTTTATTGAATACAAAACTTATTTTAAAAGAATGTTCAGAGTTGAAATAAATACATATTTGGAATACTGTTAGTATGAAAAACTTTAATATATAATATTGTAGCTAATGCGTCAAAATATCATAATTGTTTATTTTTATTTATTTATTTATTTTGCGAATCTTTATTTCAGTTCTTCAGAATGTTATTAGAAGAAACACTACTCATTTAGCAATCAGTAAAGATGACAATAAACCATCCATACAAGGATGGGTCACAAAAGTAAATTTTTAATATTATTATTATTATTTTAATTATATAAAGTTTCACTAAGTCATTGTCTAATGTATTCTTAATTCCTTATTTTAGGTAAAACATGGTCATTCTAGAAAATGTTGGTGCTTGTTAGTTGGAAGAATGTTTTTATATTATAAAACTCCTAATGATTCAGTATGTTTTGTTTTGATATAATTCTGTGAACTATTTTCAGTATATTCTATTGTAATACAAATTGCCTTGTTATTATGTATGATCAGTATTATTGGCAGTGTTCATGTTTCTGCTTTTTCAAATTTTTCCTCTTTTTTCCCCTATCTAATATTTTATTCATTTTTTTTTTATTTTATAACTTGAGACTGTAACCAAGTAGTTATTATATATTTTTATGTGTGTGCATTTATATACCGGGTGACCATAATTAAACTGACAGTGCTCACAGTGTTCTGTAGCGCAATCTATTTGCGAGAATGATGGCACATTTTGTAGGAAGATTAAACAAGATGGGGGACGAAGGATTCCGCGAAAAAACAAATTAGTTCCAAAAGTCACCGCTAGGGGAATATTTGGCGCTGTGTAATAGAAAATAGAGTGTTAACAAATGCAAATTAATACGGAATAAAATTTTCTTTTATTATGCACATTTTCTGATTTAGTTCATGTGCAATATGGCAACACTTTTAAAAAAGCATAAAATGTACATAAACACCGATAAAGTCTCATGATGTATGAGACTATACTGCCGAATTTGGGATGACAAATCACCACATGCAGTCACAGCAATTCCTTTACATCCACCAAAGGTAACTGTTTGGTGTGGGTTCACAGCGGAATTTATCGTAGGTCCATTCTTCTATGAGAACATTAGCCCGACAGGACCGGAAACCTGTTCCATTACCAAAGAGAAATATCGCCACATGTTGAACAGCTTTGTCATTCCGGCACTTCAGCAAAGACAATGCCTGGGGGAAATCATTTTCATGCAAGATGGAGCCCCTCCAGACGTTGCTGTACAGGTGCAACAGATGCTACAACAGAAAGAGCCATTAGCCGTTACTTTCCAACTGCATGGCCACCTCGGTCGCCTGATCTTACCCCATGCGACTTCTGGCTATGGGGTTACCTTAAGTCCAAGGTCTATCAAGGAGTGGTCCAGGACCTGGCTACGTTGAAGGACAACATATCGCGGACTGTACGGGAGATTCCTGCACACGTTACGTTCTGCTGTTGTGCATAGTGTGCACAGAATGCAATATGGCATTCTGTGCACAACAGCGGCAGCCACATTGAACCTCATTTGAATACAAAATAAAAGGTAATTTCCGTATTGATTTGCATTTGTTAACACTCTATTTTCTATTACACAGCACCAAATATTGCCCTAGTGGTGACTTTTGGAACTAATTTGTTTTTTTACGGAATCCTCCGTCCCCCGTCTTGCTTAATCTTCCTACAAAATGTGGCCTCATCCTCACAAATAGATCACGCCACAGAACACTTTGAGCACTGTCAGTTTAATTATGGCCACCCGGTATATATGTACTAAAGATTAGTCTCCATGAGGAGACAGTCCACTAGCAGCCGAGTGATAAAGTCCCTGAACACTGATTAGTTCGGTCCATGGTTCGAATCTGCTGATCGGGCTGTCTGCATAGGCCTTTTCATGGTTTTCCCCATGTGTAACATGTATACAATTCAGTTTCCCGTAGGAAGTCTTCCATGAAAACATCCCTTCCTTTAGGCAGATAACCCTCGAGCTTTGCCATAATCATATAAAACCAAACCAAACCAACTCCGTGATGAGGCATATCTCAGAATATGTCTGATCTCTGGAGTACATCTGGATGTATGCAGCACCTGCATCAACAACAACAACAACAATTTTGGCATTCCCCGTTCCACGAATTTAATCGCACTTCAGGCCCTACCCCCCCGCAGAATCGAGGCCGAGGTTCAACCTCTTTCTCGGCCCCTTGAGAGGCAGGCGCAACGCACCCAATTTGGGGCATCACTGTTCGTCAATTTGCTACCCACCAGTCGCTCGGGCGAGCCCATCGCAGGGGTCATTACCCAGCATACCCAGGGCGCTACCCCCGGGCTACTAGAACCACCCTAGGTACAGATCCTAGCCAGTAGCTTCGCAGAGTTCTCTACGCCGACCCCCGAAGGGAGCACCTGCATCAGTCCATCTACACGGGCAAATATCTGCTTTGACTCTCTGATTGGCTTAATAGCTCAGAGCATTCTTCCAGTGTAGCTGAAATGCTGTCAGGCAACATGTCTGTGAGGGTAGCTTTACCATGTCACTGAGCAACTTCATCTGTTCATGCAGATATGGAGCTTTAGTGACTAAAAGTAACGGAATACCTCAACATGCTGATCTCTCATAAATAAGTTAGCTATTAATATGTTATTTATTCACCTTTTGCTGCATTACTGATTGCCACTGTGACAAGAAGATTAAGCACTAATTTGGAGAAATTTGCAGTTGAAACTTATGCTCAGCTTGAAAAACAGCATTGGTAAATTCAGTCACCAGAATGGGGTGGCATAGCACTGCTTGCAGCTTATATTCCAGTTTCATTCCAAAGATGCTGTATAAGACTGTATAAGCTGATCAGCTCATGGCTTCAACATTTATGCCAACAAAGCTTTATATGAAATGTGCCTTATGAACTGGAACATGATCATGTTAAACTAGCAGTAGGTCCACACCAAACTACACCCACAATGTGATCTGCATGGAATCCATATGAGTTCTGTCTTTTTCTCTCTTAAGTTTGCCATGACTATGATTCTGTCATATAGTTCACATAGTTTTAAGCCACTTGTATAGTATTCAGTTTTGAATAATATTATAGGACTAGCCTAAAAGAAGATACTTATAAAGATTTACACTCTTAGAAAAATATGTTATGAAAGTTGTGTGGCTACATTATAAATGTTCTAAGTGTGACTTTTCTGTAGCACGACAAATATCATTGTGATAATCTAGTTCTTCTCAAAGATGTCTCAGCATGTTCATGTCAATACTCACAGCAGCTTTTGTGATGTGTTCTTTGAAATTGTCTGAACTAGTGGGAAGGGAAAGTGCAAAAAATATGATCCTTGATATTGCTGTACTAGTCATACAGGACTAATTCTGCTCTGTTTAATGGTCAATCTAATGCTTAGGGAGAGTTTCACCTGTACCATGATCTAAAACAATGTGGTACAACAGCAACAAAATTTGTTTTTGCCTATTTAAGTGCGTAAAAGGCCTATACTACTTAATTGTCATATTGCTTAACTGGCATCTTGAAAAACAAAGTCATAAACTCGAAGGCTCTTCTTCATACTAATTCCTCTGATCTGAATCAGATCAGATCCATAAGTTCATTTGCCTTCATAACTTCTAGTACAAAATTAGATCTTTTCACCAGATCTTCTTGCACCAAGGCAATACAGCTAAGTAGATGTTGTGCAGTACTTTCATGGTTTTTAAAATTGGTGCAAGTCAGAAAGGTTTTAGTAGTATGGGAATATCTTAGGATCTTTAAACGTTCTGAAGTCAACTGAGCCAGAGCTATTTGGTCCTTCCTGTCTCTTTTGAAACCAATAGCAGTACCAGGACCTGTACTATGATATCATGAGTGTGTCAGTAGCTGTCTCCAGAAATTGTTAATCAAAGCCTTTCTTATTGTGTAAAGTTCAAAGGTAAGTCAAAAGTTCAGCATAAACCTGAGGCATGGAAGTACTCTCCTTTGCTAGTCTATCAACTATATCATTATATTTCAGATTTTCATGAGATAGTATCTGTTGTAGATGGAGAACAGAAGAATGGCACAAAGTGTTGAGTTTTGCAATAATTTCCCTCAGCTGTCTCAATATTTCTCCAGTTATGTAAGTATTGGATTACACTTGGATAAACGTCTCTGTAAAACACAATCCAAACCATATCAGTAGCAACCAATTCAAAGCTGAAAACGGAATAGAAATCGGTATTTCTATGCTTGAGAGATATTTCTTCCACTCCAAATTGAACAAAATCCCCACTACCAGTGTGTCCAACTTTATTCGTACTGCTGGTCCGTATATATCAGAACTGCCTTGACAAGTATTTTATTAAACACTTCCAGAGCAGTCTGTCTTAAGTATTCAGGATGTTGAGAGGACTTATTAGTATTGGTCAATAACTCACCAGGTCAATATGTAGAAAAAAAAGGTACCAGACAATGGGTTTATAGGGGATGAGATAGGTTTTAAAGAATTAAAGCAAATACTTTGCCCAATACATTAGGAAACCCTTACGTCTTTGCTATCAACTTGAAAACTTCCTCTATAAAAGGGTACTAAATGCTTTCTGCAAAAAACAAATGCTTTTAGATTCATAAGCCTTTAATGTGTGTATTTTTTAGGCTAAAATTAATTGAAATTGAAATACATTTATGTAAAAATTAGCAAATTGTACTCATTTGTGTAGATATTTCAACATTTTTAATGAAATTTATTTATGTAAAAAATATAGATTTAATTTTTTAAAGGATAAATTAATACATTAGAAGTATTATTTCCTTTATAAGTCAGTAAATTAATGCAGTATTATCGAAATGAATGTTGTGTTATGCATTTCCTTCGTTTTAATAATGTTTTTATTTTTCATTCATGAAACATTTTGTAAATTTTTTAGAAGCCGTTAGGTCAAATAAATATGAGAGATGCAAGAGTCGAAGAAGTTTTGCATGTATCAGACAGTGATGAAGATGATGATGACTCTATGACAAAAGCAGAATATACTATTGGTATTTTTCCTAATCATCAAGGCCCCACTTACTTAATCATGCCAGGCAAACAAGAAATGGTATATTTTTAGTTTGCTTCTTTCCTACTTTATATGTGGCATGTACTTAGTAACATAGAGTGCAATACTTGTGAAACTGAAATTAAAAAATTGAATCTTTTTTAAATATGTTTAATTCAATAAAAAAAAGGGGGGAGGCTTGGTGTATGTCTCAAGTGTTACTGTTATTTGCCAGGCATGGTAAATTACATACAGATTCTCTTAACAGAATAAAATGTTTTTTTCTAATGGAGAAACATGATTTTTTTAATTGAGTCTGTTCTCTGCATGTTGGGCAAGCATGCCATATGTCATGGACATGTCTGTGCTACATCTGTGAGTAATTTAATAGAAAAGCATTATACTGAACATGGATTTAAGAGTCAGTAAACTTAAAAGTGTCCCTCCCCCCATGTAGAGTTATATGAAGGCAGGGCTTATGAAACAATCTATGAGTTATTGTCTGAACTCGAACAACAGATTAAAATCCATGTTAAGAGTATCAGCCATGTGGTGTTGAATAAGTACTTTTTAACTTGATTCATTTAGATTACTATTGCCTAGACACTGGTGGAAATATTTGCCTAGCACTTGATGTAACAGGAAAGTATATACTTTTCCATTCCTGTGTATAAAATGCATAGGCAATGTACTGAAAACTTTTCTGTGTGTTATTCTGTAGAAAGAAATTGAACTTTACCATGTTTTGGAATTCAGTTGCACATTCTTAATGGTGAATCATTGCAGAAGACTGGTAATTCGTTCTGGTTTATAAACCAGGTTAGTTAGTTTTTGTGGTTTTTCTCTGTTTGTAAAATGAATACAAGCCTGTTTCCCTTAGAAAGCCCTCCACAAAGACATTGCATAAACAGATAGCTCTGTGCTTTGCCATACTCAAGTTATGTAACATAAGCTTGATTGTGAGGTCTGATAACTTGCATTGTGTTTAAATATTGTATAATATATAACTGTATTCATGTACAATAGCTTTCTAATAAAGAAATTCGCTATATCATTTTATTAAATTATAACTGAAAATGCTGTGTTAAATACTCTTATTTTGGTATAGTAGAATCCCGCAAAATCGACATAATGTGGATTTAGAGACTGTCGAGTTTCTGAAAAGTTAAGTTTTATGGAATAAGGCATGAGTTTTTCAGAACTCTTATTACTCTAGAAATTTGTAGCGCAATATTGGCACAGAAAGGTACAGCATACAATTAAATTAATGTTGATGTTTTATGCCAAGTTCTAGGGCAATAGGAGTCATAAAAAGAACAAATACCCTAAGATAATTGAGAAAACTTACATACAAAAATGAAGAAAAATTTTTCTTAATAGAAAAATATCATGTGATGGTAGATTGTCTCTCACACTCATTCCTATGTCGTGCAGCTTCATCCCATAAAGCAAAGGAGGAACGAAATGTCCATACCAGATGCACCTTGCTCCTCCATGTAACGGAGCATTTCTTCAGCGGCCTTCAGTCCTTCATTAAGGGTGATCATTCTAACTTTTCTATTGTCTTC
Source organism: Stegodyphus mimosarum (assembly GCA_000611955.2). Taxonomy (NCBI): domain Eukaryota; kingdom Metazoa; phylum Arthropoda; class Arachnida; order Araneae; family Eresidae; genus Stegodyphus; species Stegodyphus mimosarum. The sequence goes on along the minus strand of KK116705.1, from coordinate 192,003 downwards.
AGTCTCTTCGTTTTCTGATTCATCTTCATTTTTATCCACATTGTATTTCACCAGTGCAACTATTTCTGCACGTCCTAAAATTTCACAATTTTCATCTTGTCTTATCCATTCTTCAACATCACCATCAGTAACTTCTTCACGGCCTGGAATTTTTTTAAGTCAACTATTTCACAATTTTCTATCGCTTCTCTGCTTTTGTGAAATTTGTTTCCTGAATGGCTCAGCGACTTGCTCCAGGAACAAACAAGGCTTACCTTGATTTCATTCCAAGAATGAGCTATCCATCCAACAACATCAAACTTATCTATTTTCTTCGGTTTCTCGATCATATTACAATCTTCTGCCACGACTAGGACAAAAGATGAAAGAAGTTAACGTCTCTATTTTTTCGTCAAAACGCCCTGGTCCATCAGCTGACACACTGAAGTTATTTTAGGAGAGAGAAACATGGCTCGTATCTTCGTATCGTAACTCTTCTGCATTAGGATGGGATTGATTCCGGTACCAAACAGGAAGATTATAGTTGGTTTCTGTCCCATTCGTGTACTTTTACGTTTTTAAACACCCGGGTTTTTTTGATTTGCCTATAAGTGTCAGTTTGAGCTTATGACTGCCTTTTGTATTGCTGAATGCCAAGACTGTGACTCTGTCCTTGCTTCAACTGTAGCCAGGTACCAATTTTCTTCCCTGGATGCCAGCGTTTTTGAAGGTAGCATTCAAAAATTCAGACCAATCTCGTCACAACTATAAATTTGATCTTCAGATATACCTCTTTTTCAATTAGTTTGTGGAGATTATCTTTGAATATTGCAGCATTTTTCTAGTTAGCAGATAGCTTTTCCCCATAAACATTTCACTTCTGATGCCATACCACTTTTTCCATCTGTCGAGCCAGCCAGCACTAGCAGCAAATCCAGGCTCTTCTTTTTGAAATTCATCGTAACATTTTAAGGCCTTCCTTATGGAATTGGTCCTGAAATGGGTGTTCCCTGTTTCCTTTGCTGCCTGAACCACAAATAAAGTACCTTGCTCACTTTTTCATATACATCACCTTAAAAAGATTTTCTTCCCAAAACTATGTTAACACTTATACACGTGGATGTGAACTGAGGAACGATACCCGCGATGAACTGGTATGAATTTACACTAATGAAATAAATTAAGAGAATTTGCATATTTTATTGAATTGCATGAAAACCCCCTGCATGTAAACGAAGCCAGCAGAAAAACAGGCTTTATAAGTGCATGGAGGGTAAGACAAATTGTGTTCGCTAGCACACCTAGGCAAATTTCTTGGTGTTATTTTGCAGCAATTGGTTAAACTCACATCAGAACAGTAAAAATGTGTAACCACCAATGTTTAGATGATGGAATGAGGTGGCGAATTGTGGGGAGGCTAAAGACTGGCCAATCGCAACTCCAGATATGCAGAGAGATTAATTTATCCAGCCTCGTGTGTAACCTATGGAAACAGTTCTAAGATACTTCATCCAACGAGAGAAAGCCTGGGCAAGGTCGTCCAAGAGCCATGATGGCCAGAAAAGATTGCTATTTGTCCATTTTGGCGAGGCATAACAGAGGGGCTACAGCTTCGCAGCTCTCTTGAGACCTGTATGCAGCCACAGGAACCCGTATAACAAGGGTGACTTTCCAAAAGACTGGATGAGAGAGGGTTGTTTGCCAGAAGACTGGCTGTTTGCATCCTGTTCACATCTACGATTAGCATGATGCAGGCAACATAGTGATTGGAGTATGGAGCAATAGGCGACCATTCTGTTCACCGACAAGTCCCGTTTCAGCCTAAACACCGGTTCTCCCTGTACTTTCATATAGAAAGAGCCAGGGACCCGCTACCTACCCTCCAATGTCCGCGAAATCAACAATTATGGCGGTAACGGTGTAATGGTCTGGGCAGGCATCATGTTGGATGGCTGCACACCTCTCCATAACTTTGACAGAGGCTCTGTGACTGGTGTCAGGTATAGGGATGAGGTCTTGGGAGCCTATGTTCTCCTTTTCTGGGGGGCAGTGGGCCCCGAGTTCATCTGACAGGACGATAATGCGAGGCCACATAGAGCTCTTCTGGTCGATGAATTTCTCGAGAATGAGGATATTCGCCGGATGGATTGGCCAGCCAGGTCTCCAGACCTCAAGGACTTGTGGAGGGCAATTGCAACCTGCAACTCTCCTCCGAGAACCATCCAGGAACTGACACCAGCGTTGCTGAATGAGTAGGACAAGTTGCCACAGGCACTGATAAACTGCCTTATTTCCAGTATGACATCAAGCTACGAGGCCTGCATAGCTGTAAGAGGGGACCTTACCCCCTATTAACCCATTTCTTTTGTGTCTTCTGCAACCGCTGTTGAATGTTTATTTTGTTTGTATACATCAACCTATGTTCACACTAAATTTTATTAAAATCTGTCCAGTAGTTCTGGAGATCATAAATCAAATATGAAAATTCTCTTAATTTATTTCACCAGTGTAGTGTGCAATAAGATGCAGTTACAAAACTTCAGACAATTTTCCTAATGTTTTACAATAATTGAAAGGAATTTGAGCCAGCAGTGAGCTGCTACCTTACTTTCTTCGTATCCTCGAAAGAAGCAAGCAGCATTGCCAGGTATTACAACATAACTTGAAATTTGTTAGGCAGTTCCAAGAATTAATGGCACAATGTGAAAATGACATAAAAAGAACTCTCAAATATATGAACAGAACAGGAAAGACATACACATAAATAATAATTATATGTACTACTCATATATGTAATATTTGCTCTGTGTGGCCTGGAGATGTATTTAAAAAGTTGTCTAGTTATACGGAATGTTGAGATATCGGGAATCAAGTTTGCAGGACTCTACTGTGGGAAGTGCTCTTATTTTGGTACTTTATATTCTTATAATTCCTTCCTTCATAATTTATGCCATAATATGAATACTTTTCTCCGAAATTACTCAGAGCCACTTAGTTTTTCTTACCTTATTTTACATATCATAAGAATAAAATTTCTAAATCATTAAATGAAATGACAGAAGAGTACATTTACATAACAGTATAATGTCGAATAAAGTAAGAACACACTATGTGACACTGATTCTGAAGTTTTACTAACAACTAGATTTTTAGTTACATCCTAACCTATCTTTCTTGACGCTGTAGAGTCATTAGGATTTTTTGGAAGCAGGAGACATGAAAAATGAGCAACGCCTTTGCCGGGAATCGAACCACGGACCTCTCGGTTACGCGTCGAGCATGCAGACCACTACACCACGAAGGCATGCGAAGAAGGCGGGATAAATACCTCATATACTCCCCCTTTTAAAGGGCGACTGGGGTTTTTGGGGACCCAATTGCCAAATTGCGGTGGTGGAGAATCATCATCCACCACCTTTTTAGTTCGGGCGCCAGTGTAGAGTCATTAGGATTTTTTGGAAGCAGGAGACATGAAAAATGAGCAACGCCTTCGCCGGGAATCAAACCACGGACCTCTCGGTTACGCGTCGAGCATGCAGACCACTACACCACGAAGGCATGCGAAGAAGGCGGGAGAAATACCTTATAACGCATGTCTTAATTTTCGCTCTGTCTGGAAATTTATACAGATTCAAAGGCATGTGGCATGGTATGAAAGTAGGAGTTCACCACATCGCCTTTGTCTCTCTGAGAATTAGTTCCTGCTGCACTGGCTGAAGATCTGCCATAAGTAAATACAGAGGGTATTTATATACTTTAAGAACATTGTTGATAAAGAATTGAAAAAAAAGGGAAGGCAGATGTTTTTTAAAAAAAAAGCAAATGTTTGGAATTAAAATTTTTGACAGCAGCTTGTTTTTTTAATGAGAAATATGTTCTGCTACATATAAAAATATATATATATAAAGTTTTTGAATTAAAAAATTAATTATTCAAACTATGTTGAACCTAATAATGTTTGTGCTTTTTATTAGTATGTTTAAAAGGTGTAAAACTTTTTTTTTTTTTTTAAATATAGGATGCATGGCTATATCATTTAACTGTTGTCTCTTGTGGTGATAATTTAGTTGGTACTCAGTATGAACAGTTATTGGCAAGGCTGATGGAAGTAGATGGAGATGAAAGTAAGTTTTTGTTAAAAGTTATTTCTTTTATGTTAAACCCTGAATAAGGCAGGGTATGAAACAAGCTTTCTTTTAACTGATTTAAGAAAGTATGTCTCCTAACACTTTTCCTAATTTCATTATTCAGAATATTCATGTGGCGTTGAAGAGAAACTCAAAAAAATATTGTGCATTGGTATTCAGTTAGAGTGCAATGAGTAGCTTAATCATATGATTTTGACATTCAATCTTCCACCAAACTTAGCATTATATTTTAGTAATGTGCTCAAAATTGAAGACATTTCTGAAAATTTCACAGAAAGTTAATTTTGTCATGCTGCAGTGATTTTTATGACTTGCATGCATATGTTTCTTGAATTGCTTTAGTATGTTCTTCATTAACAGTTGATCTGCAAATGCTTTTTTGTTTATGCACTCATCTTATGACAATAAATCACTTATACCACGATATCCCACAGGAGGACATCCACAATCAATCGATGCCAAGCGGAATAAATGCTTGCATAATGGCCAGAGGTAGATAAACGTGTTACTGACTTTTTCACTCTGTGAAGCTCTATCACTTCAATAAATCATCCAATTTTTCTCAAACTGTAATCATTTGTTTTTGTGTACATGTACATCACTTCTACCGATTTCCATCCCATTCGGATAACTCCTTCTTGGTGCATCGTTTTTTTGTTTTTTTTTTTTTTTTTTTGTCTAAGAGTGTATATTGCTTTGATGATATTGATAACCTATTAAAATCTAAATCTCAGCTGCATAATGCATTGGAACCTAAACTATTCTAGTAGGTAATCAGTAATAGAGGTAAATTTATTAGCCATAGTTATTTATATAAAACTATAATTCTAGGTGGATTGCTTATCCTTTGGCAAGTAAATCACCTACATATTTATGCCTTAATTTTGTCTTTATTTAGTTTTAAACCATGTTTAGAAATTATCTGTCCCATATATCTGACTTCATTCAGCAAAATTTTACATTTATTTAAATTAAATTTTCTGTGGCTGTTTCCAACTCGTTCTTTAACCTTTCAACGCTTTATCCCAGTCATGAGATTTTTTTGTCACTTCATATGTATTAGCTTATAATTAAAGATATTTTGCTTTCTTACTTTATTTAGTATTATAAATGTCATCTTAATATCAATATACAATTATAAAAATAGAGACTAAAATAAATATACAAATTTAGGTAATAAAGGCAGTTTAGAATACAGATCTTCATGACAGATCCAAAAACTTGCATTGCTCATAGGGTTAATTCATATTCTTTTTTTATCATCGCCCAAACTAATAAGTTTTCTATACATATTTGAACTCCTTATATCACTAAAAATTTCAGAAAACTTCTGGTGATGAACACAGTCCATATTGCAACCTTAAAAAACAATGTCTATGAAATGGTGCATTAAATGCAGTAAATTCACAACTTGAATCTGACAGTTTAATTTCCCAAAATGCTTTCTTTGCATCTAAAATATTGAACACCTTTGCATTTGTTACTAGAGATGAAATTTCTTCAGAGGTTGATATGCGATAATGTTCTCCCAGTATATTTTGGTATATTCAATATAAATATGATTACTGAGGATTATAATATTACATTATAATATCGTGAGGATCTAAACATACTTTTAAATTGCTATCTTTTTTTCTTACTACAAAACTCTCAAATTCTGTAGGTTGATTAACTTTCTTTATAGAACCATCATTTTCCATTTAACTTGCTTTATAGTACTACTATTTTCCATTCTTTCGAGTTCCTTTTTTTAATGAGTTTAATAGGCTAGGTGGAATTTTCCTACAGAGCTTTATTTAACCAACAACTTCTGGTTTAAATTTAATGTTATAGGTATAACAAGTTAACCTATAAATATAAGTCTTGATATCCATTTAAATATTCTAGTAACTTTTCATTAGATTCAGAATTTACTGTACATATCCTTTGTACTAGATTTACTTTTTGTAATGTAGGTCTAAAATAGCTGGAACAGTTTTATCACATGCTGGTACTTGAAATTCTACTTCATCTGTATCACCTTTGGATTGTCTCACATAAGAACTTACATTTTTCAACTACATCAAAGTTTAGAACTATTGTAATTATTTAAAGTGACATTTGATTCAGTCAAACACCTATCTCATAAATGTAATTCTTTAAATTTAGGCAATGATAATACATTACATTGAGCACCAGTATCCAACTTAAATAAGTGTTTAGATATGTTTACTTTTAATTTTTCAAACCATTCTGCTCTATATTTAGAAAAAGGATTTTATCTTCTACTGATCCCAAAATGTATTCATTATCATTATAATGCAGCTCATTCTAATTATTTTATATAAATTCTAAATTATTTTATATAAATTTGACATTTTAGAATTAGTCAACATTTTAGAAAAGTGATTTTTTTTTCTTACACTATAAGCATATCTTATAAGCAGGACAACTGTATAGCTTGTGAGAAGTTCCACATTTTCTACCTGATTTTTGATTATTGAACTTACTTCCCATTACACGGTATTTTCTCTTTTACACAATTGACTTTTTTTTTTTCTTCCCTGAATGCGAAATTGTATTCTGCTTTATCACTTCTGTTTTATTCTCTTCAGTTAAAGTTTTCAGCTGAAGCTCTAATTCAGCAGCTTTACTCATATTAATATTTTTCTCCAATGTTAACTGATCTTACTGTAACAGCCTATTGTTGCATTCTGTGGATTCGTGGTTTTGGAGTAATTGATAATAACACTTAATGAAGAATCAAAACACAATTTATTTATCAGTGTTACACAAGACAGTTTCAAAGACACATTCCAAAGTTGTCAGAAAACTATGATAAACATGCTGAAACGATCAGCAACACAGCTTTCAGGCTATAATGATAAAGACAGCTTTGCAGCAAAGCACTAAAGTATGGCTCCCGACTCAGTCGATCACTCTCAAGCTAATCTTTGAACTAGAGACATACTATTACACTACTACTGAACTCAATATACTCTGTCCATGTACAGGCAGGGTATATGTAGCTTTAACCGACATTCGAGAACATTCCTGAGGAAAGCCACTGAGAATGCTTTCTAGAATGTTCTCAGTCCGTCTGTGGCACATTGCCAATTTTGCTGCCAAATGGGCAATTTTACTCCAAATCTTGCAACCTTTACCACAGCTGGGTATTTCACAACACTGTTTTTAAGATTTTTATTCAAAACTCTACTTACTGTTCTGTCTCTGATTAAATTATATTTTAATTCTGCAAATCCACAGTTACTACTTAATTTGTAGAACTATATTAAGTACTAATCAAACTATTCATCTACATGTTGCATTCAAGAGAAAAATGCATGCCTATCAACGCTTTCTTTTGCTCTCGTTAAATAGTAGTTTTTGAAAGCTTCAGTTACTTTGTCTGCATCTTTCTTATCTAAAAGTATTAAACCTTTCAAGTGCTTCTTCACCAATAATATGCAATGAAATAGCTACTTTAGTTTTAGTCAATTTGGTATTACCACTAGACACTAACGTGTAAATCTGGAATTTTTGTTTTTGCTTTTTCCAGTTTTCACTTATATTACCTCTGAAACTTAGATTGCTTTGTGGATTTAATCCATTCATATTTAATAAGTTATAGACTATTAAATAGTCTCTCTCTTTATATATATAAATATATGCATTTTTAGCCACTTAAATGAAAGTAAACAATGCACTTACTAAGGAGGAAAAATTTTGATTTTTGTACACTTCCAGTCATGTACCAACATGAAAAATATCTTTGAGGTTGTGTTGATAAGTGATGTTGTGTGGTTCTTCAAAAAATTTTTATTGGCTGTGCCATATAACATTTGATTAAATAAGCGAAAACTAACATTATATGTTATAGAAGTATAAATGATAGCTAAGAGATCAGCTAAACATTGTTTATTCTACATTACTAGCTGTTGTTCCATATTACGGTTATGGTTGTCATGTATTATGTACAATTAGTTATGTATGTGACAGTATTGATGCAGCTGTCCATACTATTTTTAGTGATCATTTTAAAGACATGCAGTTGCAACAAAATTAGAATTGTTGCTTAAATGTATGTCCTGTTAAACCAGAACATTTTATCTCATAATCAAATAGTATAAAAATCTTCATAATTAAGCATTTTATTAATTTTTACATGCTGTTATATATATATTACAATGCAATGTGTGTGCTGAAGAACGCATTACAATGATTCTTGTTTCGAATTAGCAATTTAACATGCTTATACATTCTTTGAAGCATTAGCATGTATATGAGAGAAGAAATAATGAGTTCTGTTTATAATCATGAAGTCAGATTTTAATGCATTTATCATAGCTGTTTTTTCAGTGATTTTAATTAATTTGAATTGCATAAATTTGTATATGAATATTTGCATAGAAAGTCAGAGCTTAAGATAGAGGAAAAGAAGTATGTTTTAAGTAACAACAGAGTACCTAAACTAGGTGCAGTCATTATGAAGGACTTGTAATATTTGAATCTGGATTAAATATACTAAAAGGAAATAATATGTAATATGTTAGATTTTGATAAACGGGGTCATCATTTAATTTTTAAAAAGCAATTAATTTGGGTTAAATATTCAAGAAAATACCCAGTTCATGAATTAGCTAGAGTTTTCTTTCCATTATTAAAATAATAATAATAATAATAAATAAAAAATAAAGCCTAACCATTTTATCAGCTGAGATTTTAATCTAGTTGTCTACAGTGCTTTTCATCATGAAGTACTTGGAAGATATTTCATGCCTTGTGTTTATATAAATTCAAAAAAGGAATTTTTGAACTTAACAATATTTAATTGGAAATTTTCTTCTATAGTCTGTTTAAAAGTGCTGATGACACATTGAGTTCAATACGAAGTCTTGATGCCAATGGATGTGTCAATTTCTTACAAGTGTTTTTAATTCAAGAAGCTAGTTAGTCTGTAATAGATATCTGTGTAGATTTTTTTAATCATTAGTAATGAGAACCATGGCAGAGTACTTCATAAAGGTTCTTCTAATCTTCTAACTGTAATTGTATGAAAAAACATTGACAAATATGCCGATATGCAGAACAAAGTTTTAATATCAAACGTTTGCTCAAAACTGGCAATTAATTATAAAGAGATGAGATAAATGTGTATTTTACGGCCAGAAAGATACAGAAAGGAAATTGGAAATACTTCAAAAGCAGTAGAGAATACCATTCCCCCTTCTGCTTTTTAGCGCTAGGTTCTGAAAATTAAAAAAAATATATTCACATAATTTTCCCCACCCTCAATACATTCAGAGAATCAAATATTTCAATTTAAAAGTGCATTCATCTGTCTAGTGATTTTGTCTTATTAACAAAGACGAGCCTTCGCAAACTACCTGTGAAGGCCCCACTGACCTTTCCCTTCTAACTGTTGAACTGTATGCCAGCCTGATGCACTAAGTCAGCTATACATTCACCTTTTCTAATTATTTGTGAATGATTTGAGGCATGAAGAGTAGTAGTAGAGACATGATAAGAACAGGCAGCGTACAGGGAAGTACGTAGAAAGATATCTTCTTAGTAATGTTAATATTCCTATGTATTCTTACTGGAATTCAGGTCTCTTCTAAAGAAATAATATTGTGATGGTTACTTGTAGTTTATCGATGACTACTGTTCATTTGTTATGTTGTTATTGAGACTGTGTTCTTCGAAAATTAAATTGCTTGCATAATTTTTCTCTCTTGATATTCACATGATAAAATTAATTAAAGGGAAAATATGCTAACAAATACCTTATTTTTATTATCACTGGATACACACTTCTTTTCTTTATTAATTCGTTTGGGAAAAAAAAAAGGTTTGTATCAAATTTCTCTTTTACTGTTTTTAAAATTTATAAATGAAGTTATGTTTTATTAGTTTAACTGCATAATTTTAAATGCTGTAAATGGTACACATGTCTTTTTGTTTAAATTATCCAATTGGTGTAAATAATATTCTTTTAAATACTTTTAAATGTGAATATGTTGGAATTTTTTATTTTCTAGATAGTGTGATTTGGAAGCATCCTTTGTTGTTATATTCAAAGGATAGTTTGACTCAACCACTAACTAGTCTACCGTCCGAACAACTTCAGGCTGAGGCTGTAAAACTTTTCAAGGTATAGGAAGTCATTTTTTCATCACTGTAACTTCATTCTTTAAACCCTAGATAAGTAAGATTTTGAATTGAGTTTATAACATAAACTTAAGTGTGAAAACTTAAACTCATTTTTATGATTCTGGCTGTTTCTCCTGCCATGAAAATTGTTCTAATTGAATAATTTATTCATAATTTATAATAATTTTTCACTAAGCACCACTTAGAGATTATAGCATCTTGTTTCCAAGAGAGAGAATGCTCTAAATTTTCTATCTAAAATTTCATGGGCAACATTTTGTGTGCTAGAAATACTATTTCAAATAAACATCAACATTACATGAAAAGAAATCATTTCTACTAATGGCAAAAAAATAAAAAATGAGATTGCCAGTATATAAGAAAAATTGTAGTTGTCCTCTTGGTCTTGGAGTTTTTCTCTTACATTTATATTCACTATGGTTTTTTTTGGGGGGGGGGGTTATCAGGACAGAGATTCACAACCAACAACATCAAGATACTTTATTCTATCCTTACAAATTCATAAGTCGTTAATATTGTCTGTTGCATGGTTGCATTCTTTATCTTTCATTTTTATTATTACAAAGGCTTTGAATGATCATGATGCCATCTGGTGTAAACTGTGAAAATTGCCAACATTTAGGCATCATGACTAAACAATTGTTCTCAATTGTCTTTTTTTTTCCTTAACAAACATTGTTGACAATACCATAAGAACCCACTTTTTTGTGTACAGTATAATCATTTAAAGTTCTAGAAGAAGTAAAATGTTCTACGGCAAAAGTTGTAGAAGTTTTTCCAGTAAAGTTCTTTTTAGGTTCCAGGGCGAAAAAAAAAAATTCACATTACCTGTTGCTTCACGAGTTACAATCTGAGTTACCTGGTTCCTCTTCATCCAATGCATCTAGGTCATTAGCATGCCAACACTTCAACTGACTTACGTGGGCTGTTGTTGTATACAGTCAACCACATTTTTTTGCCTCCAGTTGGGTCACCCTGTAAATATCATTGGCGACGACTTCTATCACAATCAAAGGTCCTCTGTATTTTGGCTGAGTTTTTGTAGGTTCGTTCACCTGTTGGTTTCGATGGTCATCAAACAACCACTATTTCACCTGGTTCAAAACTCATAGCTCGGCATTTTTTCTTCTTGTAGTGCTCCTTCGTCTCATTTGCCATCTTCTCTTTTACTTCTTTCAACATTAATGAGGTAAAACTTTTAAGTACACTTTCTTTACTCTCAGCTTTTTCTTATTATTGATTAATCTTATTATTGATTTATAAATAAGATGACATTTGCTGGGGCTTATCTTCACTTGTCGTGTGGGCTGAATGTAAGAATTCGTCTAGCTAAATTTTTCTGGGATTAACTTAAAATGTTTTAATAATAAATTCTTAACAAATATGTACTGATTAGCTTGTTCTTCTAATTCTCTGGCAATCAGTTGTGTGATTTTGAGAGGTAAAAGTCCTAATAAATGAAAATCATAATCGTCTTCATTTAACCGCACCTGTTTGGTTTGATGTTCAAATATTATTAAGAATGAAAATATGTCTCCATCTGTTAAATTGAATTTTTGCATAAGACTTTTCAAATCGATACATTTCTTGTTTTCAGGTGCAGTTATATTGCTTCCCATTGATGTTTTGAACATTAATTTATTTTCGTTTAAAAGTTTTAGTTTTTGTAATTCAAAATTCTTTTGGCTATCCTGATCTTCTAACTGTATTTGTTTTTCATGTTCTTGAATTTCTAATTGTGCTTGTTTTTCTAATCTTTCATCATCTTCTTTTGTCTTTCCTCAATAATCCTTTACAAAATTTGTTTTACAAATAGTTTGTCAGAATTTTTAGTGATGATGTTTTTAATTGTAATCACAATGGCGTCTGGTGGGACCATTACCCCAATTTCCTTCGCAAGTTCAATAAGATCATTTTTACATCCCTTGCCAAGAAAAGAAATCTTGAAGTTACCTTTTTATATATGTTAAATTATTTAATCAGGGTTACCACGCTACCTGGAAAACCGAAAAAAGTGAGGGAATTCGAAAAATGACCAAAAAATTCAAGGAAAAGTCAGGGAATTTCATACATTCCCCCTCCCCCCCCCAAATGAACTTTGCGCCGACGTTGGAAGCGATCACTTTTCTGGCACGCGTAAGCGTCATTCGGGCAGCGCTGGCATAGAGCCAATTTTTGCATCTCCAATCAGACTGTCTTTTAGAAAGGCAAAGCAAGTTTCCAGTAACCTCAAGAATCAGGAGACGTGCATGTGCAGTGCATGTTGAACTAAAGGAAAAACGTATTCTATCAGTTTAATCCTACTATACAGTACCATGGAGGTTACTCCATGTACGATATGCACGGGATTTGGCGACATTATGCTGAACAGTAAATGGGTCATTTTGGTGTTGGCTGCAGTTTTCAAAATCATGCAAAAGCCGTAGCATATACTAGGATTTTACCGTAAAATCTTTTAAACATTTTTTTAATAAATCTCTTATTTGTTATTTTGCAGTAAAATAAAAAAAAGTAATCGGTCATCTAGGCTAACCTAATATATAACTATATTCGCCAAAATATCGTTGATTATTGTAAATCAGCTTTTAATTATTTTAATGTTATTCATATCATTTAATGTTGCTTCTTCCCTTTAAATTCATTTATTATTAGTAAATAATACTTTCAAATTTGAGGAAATTTTCTCTGGCATAATCCTGAAACTAATTCTAGCAATATGAAAACATAACATCACGAAATTTAATGCACATATTTGTTGCTTATGTGTGTTGCTAAATAAATATAGAGTGCCTGAATTTATTTTAAAATATCATTAAATAGATTTCTTTCTTTTGTTTAACTGCAAAATGTCTGCAAAAAAAAGATATTTTTTAATCCTCATTGGGCAGATTCTAATCTCAATCTGCAGTGAGAAAACATTTCCTATTAGTTCTAATAGTAATGCTTTGGTTATACAAAAATTTGCCAATTACATATATATAATTGGCAAATATTTGTGTTTTCAAGTGGTACCATAATTAATTTACCTCTTAGGACAGCCAAAGTGCATTACACAGATAGACTGGAATTTCCTTAAAACACACCTGCAAAACCCAGAAAAGTCAGGGAATTTCATTCTCCAGTTTGAGAGGCAATCCTGTCTAATACTTACTACTGATACATTTAATAACTTTAGGATGGAGTGAAAACAAATCATTTGCCTTTTTCATTTTTGCATTAGGCCTTCAGCGGCATTCAGTCACAGTAGATTGACATCAACATCCCACTTCTGAAACTGTTGGCCTTAGAATTTAACTGTTACATTTATATCCATTATTTTTTTTTTAGTTATTTATCAGCATAGATATTCACAACCAACAACATCAAAATACTTTACTCTATCCTTACAAATGCCATGAGTTATTAATATCATCTGTTGCATGGTTACATTCTTTATATCTCGTTTTTATTACAAATACTTTGAATAGTCATGACGTCATCTGGCAGTAAACTATGGAAATTGCTAACATTCCTAAGAAAGGAAGCATTGCTTCAAATCATAGCTTGGTTCAGTAATGGTGCCATTCAAGCTGTCATTTTGCATTTTACATAATGTGCTACTTTCGATATGTTTTGATAGTCATCAACAAAAATAATGATGTTATGCAATAATAGCAGGTAATGCATCTCATCTGGGTCAAAGAACATTTTCGTAGATGGTTGTAATTATACGGCTTTGTTGAACAAGTAATACTTCCAGCTGTTTATAGCAAACTGTTGTGTGTAAATCGTTGTGAAGGATGCTATATGAAGTTATACATCCATCATGTCAGCAAATGCTATGCAAGTTGAGGATGGCTGTTTTACAGTGTATTCTGTGTTAGGACCCCTTAGTGTATTTGAATCATCCCTAACAGAAGTAAATAGATCATTGCAGGCCATCTGTACCTTGTGGTGAATACGGTGTAGCCCAGTGATAATGGTTTGTACCAGAATAGTAATACAACTTTTCTTAGCACATAAAGACAATTTGTGGACCTCTTGGAGAAGTATTAATAAACAAGGCTAGATTATGCTTAACACATAAAGCGCCATTTGCATTCAAATAGACACAATATGTATTATTACGAATTTTGTATTTAGGTAGTTATTTTTTGTACAATTTTAATTAAAATTATTTTATTTTCCTGTGCAATGCAGCACAAGACGAATTTTAAGAGAAAGCTATGCCGGAAAAGTAAAAATATAATAGCGCATGCATTTAGCATTTAATAAATAGATATCTTGTAATTGTACTCTTTTGCTTTCCAGAAACCTCGAGAAAATAAAAGTTACCAGAATGTTCTCATGGATGATTAGAAAGATTTAAAACGCTGGACAGAAACATCTCACTTCAGTTGTTTTAAGCAAACTGTAGTTGTTTACTTAGTGCTGTTATTGATTGTAGCGGATTCGTGGTGAGATAGGATTAGCTTTCTCTGTGTTTTGAATTGAGGTCTAGTCAACGTTTTACTAGTTTAAAATCTAAGTACTGTGAGATATTGTGATATTGTACGAATATCTTTGAGGAAATTTCAGCATTTTGTTTTATTTCTTGGGATAAGAATAAATTTTATTAACTTTTTATTGAATTGTGCATTCAATCCATTACGAACACATGCAACAATATTAATTAATGGGCTGCTTGTATTAGTTTGGATACTATGACAGACATTCAGATTGAGTCGCATGTACTTTAAAGGATACATATTCTATGTATAACTGAATGAAATAATGGTCTTAGGTCATCCAGTGGAGCAGAAAATCTTTGGCCAAAATAGAATTTTTTGTCACCATAGTATGTGTATGTATCTAAATGAAAACAAGCTAATTATAACCTAAAAACAGGTATAAATGTAATTTGTTTCCCGAATATATAGCATGACTTTAGGAAACATTTCTGATATGTTAATTAAAAAAAAAGTATGCTTAAAATAACAGCTTTTTTTTAAAATATGATGTTGGTGTACATGTTAAACATATAATTCGCATAGTTCATTATATCCTCTAAAGATGTAAGGAACTATTGCATCCTCCTTCCATACTCACATGTTGTAAGTGGTAGCCACCTAACAATGAGAAGATTCGTGGTTTGAATCTCAATGAGGGCACAGGGAGTATGAAGCCCAATAAAGGCATCTCAATGAGGGGCAGACCCCTTTTTTCCCCCTGCTCATATTAAAATGTCTGTACAGAGGTGCCTGAACTAAAATGTGATGGATAATAATACTTCACACCTGAATTTGGTTGACTGGGTATCATACCTCTCTCCAGATAGCTATCAAATGGGGAAAGTACAACATTGCACATGTGGATTTTTATGATTGAAATAATAACACATCTAACTAGCAACTGGGAGTTTCATGGCTCAAATCCCAGTAGGCACATAGTTGATTTTCAGTATTTGGTCTGAAGAAAGCATAATCTCTGTATAAAAGCTTATCACCTCAATGGATTTGACTCAATGCCATATTAAATAACTGCAGTTATTTGGGTGCATGTAAGAGTTTTATGTTATTAGTTAATTATGCCTATTATTTTGATATTTCATTTTATCTTAAGAGGGCCATAATAAGTCTGTTTAATGTAATTCAATCATCTTTGCAAAAGCATGATGTGTTTACTACTTGTTGTATAACTTAAATTTTGCCTAACGAAAAACAGTAGCCTTTAAGATAAAAACAGTAGCCTTTAAGATAAAATGCTTAATTAAACTCTGTTTTAAATTGGAAATTGTATTTCTTATGATAATTTGTTAAGAAAATGGTATTTCTTACATGAGTGGTTAAAAAAATTTTTTTTAATTATGATGCATTGCAATGTGTCTTAAATTTAGAAATTATATTTGTGTGGTCTTTAAAACTTATTTTCTTGAAGTTTTTTCATTCAAAACAAATCCTTAAAAGCATTTTTAATTAGCAGCTTCTCTTTTTGGGTAAAGGGGACTAAGAATAGCAGATATTTCTTTTCATGCACTTTGTGATTCATAATACCATGTGCAGTGTAAGCGAAAATAATTGTAATTGGTGTGAAAGATCTATTTTATTTATTTATTTATTTTAGGTATTTGTAACTTCAGTACCCAAAGACAAGTAAAAGTTTTATTGATTATTATAAAGTTGTCATAGTTATCTTTATTATATATTACTTTTATAAAGGATTTCCTGGTGAAACTGAATTTTATATTTGTCATGCAATGAAAAAATTAAGGAAATAACTTATATACATTAAAAAAAGGAAAATGGGACATAAAACTAACAGTTCTGAGTGTTTCGTTAAAGCTAAAAAATATTTGTATACAAATCATTTACATAACTTTTCATCTTGAAGTGTTAAATGTAATGCAAGCAGATATTTGTTTCTAGGGAGTTAAATAAATGGTATGTAACTTTTAATTGTCTTGAACTTTAGATATTAAAAAGAAAAAAGAAAAGAAAAAAGAAATCCCTGGTTTTTTATCAATCTTCTTTTTTTTTCCCCGCCATGCCAAAAGAGCAGTTTCCTCTTTTTCCTGTCTTTGTTTTTCATCTGTTTCTAAAAAATTTAGATTAATTTTAACAAAGACATTGCTTAACATTAATTTTAAATAAAGAAATAAAAAGATTTTTATTTCAAAACTCATGTACTTATGATATGTCTTCATCATTATAAATAACAATACGAGCTTATAAATAACAAATACGAGCTTGAAATGAGGAAATATAAAACATTGCTTCTTTCAGTCAATTCAGTTGCCTTGAATATCAATTATAGTCCTGTTTTCTTCTCTTAAAATTATTGATTAGGCATCTTTTCCTCCTTTCAAGAAGTTTTATAGTTGTGATAATGTTTTTGAATTTAATTTTTTGCTGTTGTACTTTGTAGGGTAAAGGTCCCAGCTGGTAAATTCTCTTGTCATCTCCCAACCCCCAAAAATCTCTTTTTCTTTCATAATGGAGGGACTGAATTGTAGTGAACCTTTTCTAAGATGAAATACATAGTGTTCCACATAATTATGGCTTCTGTAAAGTTGGTCATCTTAGAGAGGTGGTTTTCAATATTAAACATTTATTTACGTTCTCAGAAATACTGATCAGTTTTAAGATTGGTTGTCAGAAGTAGGTGGTTGCCGTAAAAAGGTTCACTGTGTTTGCCTTTTAGTCGTACATTTACCAGTTATTAAATATATATATATATATATATATATATATGTATGTGTGTGTATTTTTTTATTTTAAAATTGAATTTAAAATGAAATAAGCTAGTTAAAATAAAATTCCAAAAATAATTTCTGCCTTTTTTGCAAACTCAATCACATTATTTATTGTTAAATTCATAATTCGTTTGTCACACTTTTTTTTGGTACTTTTTGGCAGCACTTTTATATATATGACTGTAACTGTGTTTATTATTAATATTAACCATAACTGTGATATTGAATATTGGAGTAGCGATGCAGAATAAACCATGTTTATCTTCTAATCACCATTTTAGCACTTATCCATAACATATAAAAATTATACATGGCACAGCCCATAGTAGGTTAAAAAAAAACTTTTTTAAAGAACCACACAGAGTCACTTGTGAATAACCTTAAATCTGGTCTAAACTTTGGAAACATGATAGGAAGTTTTTTACCATGAAATCGAATCTCTCATCCCTGGTAAGTGCATTCTTTATTTTCATTTGAAGTAACTAAAAATACATGTATGTAAGATGTAACAAAATATGATAGCTGCTTTAAAAAATAGTTAGCGATCTCAAAATTCACATTCTAAATTTGGTGCTCTCTCCCTAAATTCATCTGATCTCCCAAATGTGAGATTTTTCGTTAGGTAATGCTACTGAAAAGGGCAACCAAAACTAATCATAGCTTGTATTTAGAATTGCACCAGCTTTGGTATAAATACCTTTGGCAGTTAGTTACGTCACTTCTTTTCCTAGCTTCTGCCACTGCTAAAATATCTCCACTGCTATGCTTCTCTGTCTAGAAGAATCTCGCCCCCGTTAACCTTTGTATATGAGAAATTATTGTAACTGTGTATGATCAAAAAGTATATTGTCTATGAAAAATATATTTCTAATGTGCCGAGAAATAAAGATTATAATTAGCTGAACTTGGAATTGTGTCAATATCTTCTTCCATCTTTCCACTCGACTATCGAAAGCTGCTAAAAGTACCAGTGTTAACTGCATGTCAGAATATCCATTCTCGGCCACAATGATTGCAAGCCGATTCCTCTGCTATGCTTCCAGAAATATGACATGTATATATATATATGTGGGAAATAATCAGCGAATTCAATCACTAGCGAGGTGTGACATCATCTGTCGCCACCTCAGCGCAACACAGAGCAGCGGAGACAACACCCAGAAGTAGACAACTCCAAGACATGGAAGAGAACAGACGGGCTCCCTGTAAACCAAGCTGACGATGTGTTACTATAGCTAGCTATGAATGAGGGCTTTCTTGAGGTTTATAGCAAGGACTGTTACAGAATTTAGGATTTCCACTCAAACTATCGTAATTGATATTCCTGTGAGAGAGTGATGGTGTGCAAGAACTATTCATCATTACTTGAACCGTGTCTAGACTGACCTTATTTGTAGGATTACGAACTGTAATATTCGCTTTCACCTTAATTCATTTTTTCATTCATATTAGTAAATTCATACTAAAGTAGATTAGTACTTATCTCGTGCTCCATGTGAAACTGGTAACCTTACATGTATATATAAAGAGCATCTATTTATGAATGGATTAAAG
Organism: Stegodyphus mimosarum; assembly: GCA_000611955.2. Classification (NCBI taxonomy): domain Eukaryota; kingdom Metazoa; phylum Arthropoda; class Arachnida; order Araneae; family Eresidae; genus Stegodyphus; species Stegodyphus mimosarum. The sequence continues at coordinate 172,959 of KK116705.1, read as the reverse complement.
AGGCAAAACAATCTAAATTTTGAAGGTAATTTAAGCAAAAATTGGAAGAAGTGGAAACAAAAATCCCAGATTTACATGTTAGCTTCTAGCTTACTAAATCACATGAAATTAAAAGTAGCTATTTTATTGCATATTATTGGTGAAGAAGCACTTAAAAAGTTTAATACTTAAGTGAAGAAGATAGGAAGGATGTTGACAAAGTAATTGAAGCTTCCCAAAATTATTGCATACCCAAAGCAAAGGAAAATGTTGATAGACATATATTTTTCTGAACACAACATGTAGGTGAATCGTTTGATGATTTTTTTTAACAGAATTAAAGATATTAAATAGTAACTGAGGATTTGCCTAATTAAAAGATACTTTAGTTAGAAATAGAATAGTAAGGGGTATTGTAAATAAAAATCTTAAAGATAGGTTATTAAGGGAAGATCAGTTAACATTGGAGAAATGTATTAAAATTTGTATTTAATAACTTGAACCTGAATTACCTGAACTTGAGTTGAAAACTTTAACTGTAGAAAATAAAATAGAAGTGATCGAGCAAAATAAAATTCCACCTTCAGAAAAAAAAGTCAGCCATGTAAGGTAAAATACTGTGTAAAGCAAAAGCAACAAAGTATTAAATAATTTTTTTCCTTATACTGAAGGGGGGGGAAAGGAAAACACTTTTCTAAAATGTGCGCTTATAAACATTGTAATGTTATACAGAGTAATTTAGAGTGTGAGTTGCAATATAATGGTAATGAATATATTTTAGAATCAGTGAAAGATAAAAATGCATTTTCTAAAAATAGAACAGAGTGGTTTGAAAGGCTTAAACATATCTAAATATTTATTTGTTAAGTTGGATACTGGTGCTCAGTGTAACGTGTTACCATTTTCTAAGAGTTAAATTTAAGAGATAAATGTTTAACTGAATCAAAAGTCACTTTAAATAATTAAAATGGTTCTAAAGTTTATGTAGTTGGAAAATGTAAGTTCTTATCGAAGACACACTATTGTATTCTTATGTGTATGTTCTGTGAATGTATTTTAGTGTCATCTGTAACCTGTGGTTTTGTTAATTTTGTTCCTATTTTAAGCTCAAATAATTCATTTAAACCAGTAATATGATTATTTATTCACGCAGTATTTTATAAAATTTATCTGAATTTTGTTATATGTTCTATTCAATGTGAAACTTTTTTTCTGTTATCCATGTATATTCTGGAAGACCTGTCATCATATTAAAAATGAGAATTTTCTTTTTGCAGTCCATCCAGTTGTTCATCTCAGTGCCTCTTGATGCATCGGGCATTGACTACCACGTGGCCCTGGCCCAAAATGCCTTGCACCAGTGCCTCATGCAAACTGAACTTCAGAATGAACTTCTTTGTCAGTTAATGAAGCAAACATCACGTCATTCCTATCATAAGCCTGGTGTTCAAGTAAGTTCTAAGCCCTTATGTCAGTATTATCAATAAAATGTATGGTATATAAAGTGATGAATGTTTTAGATATGTTTAAAAATGCTTTTCTTTATAAAGATGCATTATAAATTGCAAGCAGATGTGAAAGGATTTTTATAATAATGTAATTATCAAGAAAATATATCGTTATTAATTTCTCTCTTTTCTTATAGGAACATAATATTTTCCTTCTATATTTTATAAATAACTTGGCATTTATGAAACAATACCGAATGTTAAAAAAGATGTGGTTATTGAACTTACGTAAAAAATTTTGAAATTATTAGTAACCTTTTTTTTTTTTTTTTTT
>KK116705.1:121142-171142 GCA_000611955.2 Stegodyphus mimosarum | reverse complement strand
TTTTTTTTTTTTTTTTTTTTTTTTTTGCAGACATAAATCTTATGTGAGTGAGTAGTGAATTGTTCTAAAAATAACTTGACTGAAAGCCATTTGTAAGTTATGATTGTTTTTGGACATTCTTTGATCAGCATAACCTCGGAGAATATTACAAAATGGTATGAAATCATTCTGAAGGACAATGGGTAAAAGATTCATGATGTTTGCAATGTCTTATGGTAGTGGTCTCAAACAGAATGTCCATGGGCTGCTTGCAAGATCTGAAAGCAATCTAATGGGCTGGGATTTTTTTAACAAAATAAAAAATGTTTTAAATATATTTTAAATTTCCTTTACTAAATATTTTTCAAAATATATAAATAATAATATTATCACAAAGGAAAAAATAATTCAAACTTATATTTATTTTCTGTCTGAAATCTAGAGTTTGGTACATGTAAGACATTTTGGTTGATTACATTTTGTAACTCAAATACATTGACAGGTAAATATTAAATTTTCAAACTATCGTTTATTTAAAATACTTCTAACATGTTTAATTTATTATTAAATGACTTACTTTAAACTGAAAGAAATTATGAAAACTTTCTTAACATTTCAGAGAAACTTTGCCAAGCAGGTTGAAACTTGAGAATAAATAACAACAACCTAATTTCTTTCTCTTATTTATTAAATTTTTGTAATACACATAAATGAAAATATGTATGTTTATATGTAAATAATTATAACATCTTTTATTTCTTACTACAGCTTGACACTTGATGGAATTTTGATTCTAAGAAACCTTGTTCTCTTGGAGAGAAATTACTTGAAATTATTATCATCGTGGATTGTAGATGCTCATTAGTTAATCGGTTCCCCCCTTCTTATTAATTTTCAACTGTGAAAGAAAGCTGTTCAGATATAAAATTATTTCCAAAATTTTGTAACTATTTTTTTTTGACAAGTAGAATAAAAATTAACAAAATCTATATCTTCAATCTTTGAATAAGAATTATATCACATTGTTAATTAACTGGATTTGTAGATTTTCTGACACATTATTCATGTTCATTTTTAATGGTAATGAAAATAATGTAAACTCAGATTTCAAATAAATCAAATCTTGAAACCTTTGTAACACCGTATTTGCAACACGTATTTGAAATGTCTTTCCATATCGCATAAAATTGCTTAGAAGGCCTCCAGATTGAGACCATTATCTTATGGCTTGTATCAGTAAACTGTGTTGGATGAGCTGAATGTGAAAAAGATAGCTTTCAATCTTCGATAATGAACGCATTTGCTATGAAGCAGTCTTTGACAATTTATAGCGTGATAATTGCCTTTCATTCTCATTATTCGCTAGATTTAGCTGGTGTGATTTTTCCTCTTTCCTAAATTGTAAAAGACCTAAAAGAGAGAAAATTAACATTATAAACAATATTGGGAATTGTGGCTGGCTTTTTACAACATTTACAACAAAGGATGACTTTGTAAATTTTCTCCATTTGTGGAAACAATGTTGGGAATGATATTTACATTGCAATGGAGACATTTATGAAAATGATACACATATAAATTCTGTAATGTCTATAAATAGATATTTTTTAAGAAACTACATGAACTTTTTTTGGTAGCATCGCAGATGCAAAATATGCTCTAGATTTTATTCGTCCAGTGATCAATGAGTAATTTGTGTGTTAATTTATATTTGTGATCAAAAGTTGGAAAACTTATGAAGATAAATTTTGGATTGAAGATAAATTTTTCCCATATTAGTGTTAGGCTGCAGTTTTACAAAGGTTAAGGACTGCTGCATTAGATTGTCAAAATTTCCTGAATTTATTACAAAATGCATGCATGCTAGGATTCTCTAGACCAGTGATTCTCAACCTTTTTTACCCATGCATCCTTTTTAATATTGTAAGTGATCATTCCCTCCCTTTCCTAAAACTCAAAAAGTACTCATACATTTAAATTTAGATTATTTTAATGTGTTTTAAAAATTAAATAAGGTAGGGTCTAGGAAATGCTGATAAATACCAAAACTTGAATAAAAGCAGTTTTTTATATTCAGAAATTAAAATACAATACTTAACAGTTAAAAGGCTAACTGGATTCTCTTCTGAAATAATGAAAACTCCTCCCCCCTCCCACTTCAGAACTGCTGTTCTAAACCATAAGATGATAGCATCAGCTTGTCATATAAGCTTCTTGAAACAAAGAGTAATAAAAGCTAGCATTTAAATTGTTGCTTTCTATGAAGTAAAATATATATTCATGTATTAAAAGATCAGCCAGTCATTTAATGCATGCAATTACTCTAAAACTCGACTGTCCAGAAAGCTCAGGAAAAAGCCGAATGTCGCTTACATAACAATTCTGGATAGTTGAGTATATAAAAAGCACAATTCATAATAGAAAATCTGAATGAATGGAAGAAGAAATTTCCAGTCTAAAATTACAAACACAGGGATCTTATTTTTATAACTTGATTATCAAAAGCCTGCATTTGAAATTATGTAAGATTTGGGGGGGCAATGTAATTCATAGGCCTTGAACATATGAAAGAAAAACGAATCATGAAATCCTGTTTAATGAGGACATATTGTGCCCATTATACATACGTATCTTAATGTCAAGATTCTGTAACTTTGAAAGTAACTAACACTGCATGCTGTGAAGGCAGGTGCCACATTTTAATCTTTTTTTTCTTTTTTTCCAAAATGGGAGGGAAAGCAAATATGATTGTGATGTAATGCTCTGCTTATCTATTTATTGGCTTAGCTATCTAGTTAGTTGACTGCCAGATAGTTGACAGTATTAATCAATTTCTAATATTTGACAACTCTTTTTATGAAGAAAATTTCCATACATTAATTCCAGTTATTTAGCCCTTGTGACTTTTTCACATTGTATGCATGTCTAAATTTTGGTTTTGTACCCAGTTAAGAAATTAATACATATGCATGTGTATTAGTGATGTGATAATGATCTTTTACTTTGCTAACGCATTTTAATTTAAAACTGCATATATACCTAATTTTAAATTATGTATTTATTACATTACCAAATAGGTCTTTATATAATAAGCAAATCAGTATATCAGCTATTTGTTTTCATCATCATGTATAAGGTATAAATTTAATATGGGTCTTCTGATACAAAGACTCTGAAAATGTATATTTGGTAAATTTTCTAGCCTTTCATATTCTTTCCTTTTAACTAAGCATCAAAATATTTTTATTTTCTTCTGTAAAATTTATGTAGAACTTTTATGTTTGTATAAATTTTATGCAGAAAATAGTATATGTTATTAATTACTCAAACATTTGGTTGTATTTTCTCTGTAGCAACTCCTCTTGTGTGCTACACAGTCATTGTTTTTATGTGATTCCTCTGAAAAGCTTTCTCCTACCTCAACAACATCGCATGATCGAATCCCACCTCCTGAAAGTAAACTTAACCCACCTCCATTTGTGTTTGTACAAAGCTGGCAGCTATTGGCTTTGGCTCTATCTCTTTTCGTACCCAAAAATAGAACTTTATGGTATTTGAGAATGCATTTATCAAGAAATGCTGATCCTAAGTAAGTTTCTTAGTTTTATTCATAACTGTGTTTGTCATCTGTAGAATACTTTCATTATGCTTAGATCAAGTAGTTGTGAAGTAGGAATTGCAGCATCCTACGTTCACATGAAATTGGGGATGGTACCAAAAAGCATTTTAAAGTTTTATTTATTACTTATTTTTGATGAATAATGCAAACAAAGATTTTATTTATGTAAGTAATATTATTTTTCTTTGGCTCTTAAGGTATTTGAATGGTATTCTTTATTTTTTAATATGACTTTCAGTTTGCATATGTAATTTAGTTTTAAAATATACTAAATATGGTTTATTTTTCAGTGAATTCCTTAAATCTTAAAATTAATGTAATGGACTTATTGTGTAATAAATAAAACGTTTATTTTTGTCCAAGAAATGTGAAAAGATAGAGAAGTAATCATACAAAAAACAAGTGTGAGGTAATGTGATTTAATTATAAATCTAAGAAACATTAGAATGTACTCCTTTGTTCAAAACATTTCTCTAAAAATCATGTTGCAAACATGAAATCTGTAACAGTTGACTTTGGCTAGTGGAAATTAGAATTTTCTGTGTAGAAGAAATGTGCGAAGCAACATCATCCAGAACAGAATAGTTCATGTTGCAGTCAATAGTTAAAGCATCTTTTGACCATTGAGTGAAATGCCATATTTTGTACTATGAAACTTGGGTTTGTTCAGAAGTTGATCACTCTCAAGCTATAACTATCTTATTTGCCAGGGTTTTTCTGGACAAATTTTAACTCTGCCATTTTCTTTTACAAAGATAAGTAGCATGAAGTTATCATTTGCAGATAATTCAAACTACGCGAAAACAGTGCAGTGTCTAATCTGCGGCAGATATCAAAAGAAGTATTTTATTAACAATTCCACAGATACCAAGAATGTCAGAAGTGTTTGTGTTGCAATAGATGTATACTTGGAAGGTGGCTTATTAAATGTTTACACTTAGCTTATTAAATGTTTACTTACTTACAAAATAGGACTCCTGCAAGCATTTTCCTTGAACTTTTAAAATGTAGAAATATCTAAAGTAATTATCCAAAATTCTTATAAATTTTGGGAAAAAATGCTATTATGTATAAAGTGAAAGCAGTAATGGATATTCTGGACATTTTAAGATACATCTTTTTTCATTCGCTGAAAAGTTGTAAATTTTTTCCTGGCTCAACTATTTGCAGTGATGCTTTTGAGTGCTTTGAGTAACATAATCCTTGTAGTTTCAGAATTTAATGATAAATATGTTAGTACCGTGATCCAAAGAACATCTAGTGGTCACTCTATAAATCACTGTTTCTGGAAAGCACCTAATATTTTATCAGTTGTTTGGAAATTACTTAGAATAGTATCAGCATGTTTGTATAGTAAAGGTCCATTCATTGCCAAAGCTTGAGATGAATATACTTTCATAGAAAAAAATCTTGGTGAAATATCTTCAGACTATCACGGAAGATAAAATTTGATAGTAAGGAACTAATTGAATTTTGGATATCATTAAAAAATTAGTAATTTATGTATTGCTTCATGTTTGTGCAAAGCTATATTCGCAGTGGTCACTGTGGTGGAAAAGGAAATAATATCACTATGTCCAGTTTGAACCCAAGAATTGAAAGATGTGCATTGAAAAAAAGCCTTACCCTTTCCACTAATTGCAATTTATTTTGGTCGAAATATGTACTTATTTAATACATTTTACATAACAGAATATGTAAAACTTTTATCAGTGTATAATGAGACTTGACATAAATTGTTTCTAAATTTTAAATACATGTTTCATTTAGTTTTTGATTTAACAAACCTAGTTGTACAAGTTGTGGGTCATAACTGTTTAAAAGGTTTAGGTTCTGACTTTCGTTGCTATACAAAAGTTCTAGTATACCATGGGTGCTGTGAGTTCCAAATGCTTGAACACTTGATGATTGGCATATTACGCCAATTTCCTGTTTTTGTTTTATGTATTTTATGAATAATAAATATTAGATTTTAGTTTTGGTTTTGTTAATAAATTAAGAAATCAGTTTATAATTGTAAATGTAGACAATGTAAAGAGTTTTTCAATTGAAGAAGATATATGCACATTTTTAAGAGAGATGAGTTATGAGGATCATGATTTAACATGAGTTTTTTAGTAATCTGAAATGCACTTTGGTGGGAAAAATTAAAAGAATAAGTATAAAAACACACATGATTTAAATGCATTTACAGATAAAAACATGAAACTTACAATAGATCCTTAAGTATGTGTGATACATCTTAAAAATTCAGGATTACCTATTTCTGCAAAAAATTAATTTAAATAAGAATGTAGGAAATAATAAGTGTGGTAGGAAATATAAAATATGTGATATAAAGTGTGGTAGGAAAAAGTTGGTTTATAACTTTTAAAAAGTACAGAGGAAAAGTTAATAAACTGTTTGGTCATTTCTGACTGAAATGCAAATTTTATGATGATTTTCCATGCTATGTATTAGACTGTCCTGGAGTTCTTGTGGTAACAAAATGTTTTCATGATGCACCTTAAAGCTCTTGAAGAGGGCTAAGTGCAAAATGCAGTGGTAAAAGTCAGCATCCTGATACGTCACACATGGATTGGATTGGATTTAAATCCCGAGAATATGTGGGTCACTCCATCTGTTGTATACCTTCACCCTTAAGATAATCATCAAGATTTCTACTGTAGCAGAATAAGAATGAGTATTATTATTTGAACCCTTAAATAACTTAACACAAGGATTAAAAACCTCATCTCTGTTTATTTCAGCATTCATAGTTGTGCTGGTAAAAATGAGTTGCTCAATATGGCAATTCAGAATGATGCCCACCCAAACTACATTTTCACCACTTTTGTGTTGATGTCTTTCATGTATGTTTACAAGCTTATTAGACGTTTCTTATTCTTTCTACACCCACGTTTGTGAAAATTGCAACACCAAGAAGGAATCGTCATAATTGAATGCAATTTAATACACAGTTGAGTGGTAGTGGTACAAATAAATGATTAAATGTTCAAAGCAAACAAACAAGAACAAGAGATCAGAATCAGTATTTTGTGTGGCCACCACGCGCCGCAATAAGCTGCTACACACGACGTGGCATGGAGTCAAACAAAGTTTGAATGTCTGACTGAGGAAGAGCATTCCATATCGTTTGTACGCGTACCCAAAGTTCGTCTGCAGACGCAACAGGACGAGGATCACGAGCAAGACGCCGACCAATGACATCCCACACATGTTCAATTGGCGACATATCCGGGGAACACGCAGGCCAAGGAAGAAGCTGTACCTGCTGCGCTGCAAAGAAGGATTTAACAATCCGAGCAGTATGAGGGCGGGCATTGTCCTGTTGAAATACAGCGCCTGGCAAGCTTTGAAGGAAGGGAACAGCTTCGGGCTGTAGAACTTCACGGATATACCGGTTGCTGTTCAGATTGCCCACAATTCGTAGCAATTGAGATCGTCTATGATATGCTATGGCGCCCCAGACCATAACTCCGGGTGTTCGTCCACTGTGGCGTTCGATAATGCACTCCGGAAGGTGGCGTTCACCGGCATAGCGTCTGACACGAATGCGGCCATCATGGTACCACAAATTAAAGCGGGATTCGTCAGAAAACACGACATGCTGCCAATCAGCACGCCAGTCTCTATGCTGATTGGCCCATTGTAGCCGCAGGCGGCGATGGTCGTGCGTTAGGGGGATCCTGTATAAAGGAGTCCGTGCGCGCAGTCCACACTGCAGCAGACGTCTACGAATTGATGAAGCACACAATGAAACACCTGTAGCTATTGACCACAGTGCTGCCAATTGTCTAGAGGAAGCTGTACGGTCCGTCCGCGCCATGCGGACCAGGTGTCTATCATCGCGAGCTGACGTCACATTTCGGGGTCCACTCCCGGATTTCCGAGTTGTCCGACACTCGTCCGTCCACTGCTTCCAAACGCGCATCACTGTGCTGCTGTTACGCTGCACACGAGAGGCTACTGCACGATACGACAATCCAGCTTCACGAAGGCCGATGATTCTCCCTCGTTCAAACTCTGTAAGTTGTTCAAATCTCGCTCTCTTTCGTCGACGAGGCATAAGTACAGATTGAGTTAACGTTTACCACTAGCAGATAACCATACACGCCTCGCTACAGCCGTCTATTTATTCGGATCCATCAGCCGTTCAGAGGGCGCTGCTCAGCATACGCATGCGCTACGGATTTGCAATTCTAATCATTTGCATATCATGCGCTACTTTGCATTTCCTGAAAATTTCAGCTCACTCGCGTAAGTCCTTCATGGTGTTGCAATTTTCACAAACGTGAGTGTAGATTATAATAGATCTAGAATCACTCTCCAAACTCATAAAAAGGATTCGGCTTCAAACCATAGTACTCCAATCACAATGATTTTTACATGACACAATTCATGGGTTTCCCTGCATACAGCCATTTTTTGTGCAGCCATTCACTCCCAGTATTTTCTGGATATTTAAGTTCCTGTAGTTGAAGTGAACTCTTTCAGTTTGGACTAACTGTTGTCTATTTCTTTTAGCAAATGTTGCGAGATATTTCTCTTGAGAATCTGTTGTGGTACATTTTAAACGTTGGTAGTTTGGTTTTCTGCATACATCGTGTGTCATTATTTCTAGATTCCTTACATGATGCTATTGCTATCATGTATTCCTTACATGAAGCAACATGTATATTACATGATGCTTGAAAGTCTTTATAGATTCGTGTCAGTGTCTCTCCTGCTCTTATTCTCCCAATCACATGCCATTTTTCTTAATCTATGCAATGCCTTCTTAGCTACATATTTTATTGTACAATACCTGAAATTAGTATTTGGAACACCCTCTTGCACATCTTCCACAAAAGCTGAAAGAATGGGTGTAAAAATTTGCAGATTTCTGTATAGCACATGTGAATTCCATTGAATTATGTGATAACTTTAGCCTTGAGCTACCAGCCATCATTATACATCATATAATGGGATTTATGTGAAACACTTTTTTATAATTGTTCCTAAGTTTTTTCTCCAATGTAATTCCAGGATTATGCTGTATACTTTATTGATTGCTTCTTTTTATTTTCCGTTTTCATACAAAAACTGTTGTTCATTAAAATGCCATTCATAACTTTTGGTTTTAACTTAATTTATTACTTTCTATTATATTTTATAAATATCTCCGTACAGATCTATAATTTTGCTACATGTACTTTGTTGAAACATTGTGGTATTAATTTTTAGTGAAAAGTATGCTTTTAGTAATTCTACACAAATGAGTATATGGAGAGACTGGATGACAGTAGTATAATTATGTTATGTTCTGAGTAGTGTTTATTAGTTACTAAATGTAATATGTGATGCCTATGCTTGATTTCTTATTTCAATTTATCATATTTGTTATATTCATCATTAGATTTATTGGTGCATATATTTGAGAAAACTCTTTTTGTTTGAAAATTGAAATAACATATTTAGCATATATAATTTTATCTATTGTTATTTATATAATATAGGTATGGTTATATATTTTTTTTATTTCATAAACTTTGGTTTTCATTTAGGACAGAATCTGGGAAATATGCTATCTTCTGTCAACGTACATTGGAAAGAACTCTACTAAATGGTGGAAGGGAAAGTAAACCATCTCGTATGGAAGTGCTGAGTATTCTTTTAAAAAATCCGTATCATCATTCTCTTCCACATAGCATTCCAGTTCACTTTTTAAATGGCACTTACCAGGTGAGATATGTGGGGCTTATAATATTTTTATTATTAAAAAAAGTAATATATTATACAAGGTGTTTTTAAAAAAAAGTTACTACTATTGATCATAGACATAAATCCAGTTATAAAGTTTCTCAAAATACTATGATGCCGAATTTTACTGGAATTAGTGATGTGGGTATTAGGGCTCCTTAAAAATAAAATATATTATTCCTGAAGAGCAAATATTCTAATATTGATGCTATGCTTTAAAAATAAGAATTTTGTACTATTGTGTGTAAAATGCATGAAACTAATGAAAAACAAATTTTGTTACTTAGGTCATTTTGCCTTGCCTATAAATAGTGTTAATCCAGAAACGTGAGTGTTAATTTCTGAAGTGCTACGAGGGAAATTTATTCATTTTGATGACTAATTCCATCTTGGATAAAACAATCAAATTTGCCATTAACGTTTTAGGTAGCTCCTTGAAAGTATTTATTTTAACATCCAAGATTTTGTTTGTAAAGGAACAAACAATTTTTAATTTAATTAATTTATGCTTTATGAATGCATCACTGTTTGTTCTGTGTGGGTCATACAAAAAAGATTTTATTTTTATGAAACCTTTCTGCCCACTTTGTTGAAATTATTATTTTATGAAAATTTGTGCCAATTTAAAAAAAGGGGGGGTTCATTTTTCAGTGTATGTTTTACAATAAATATTTTTTTATTAAACCTTGTATAGCATAAAACTGTTTTAGTGCAGATAGGTTTACTAAATAGTGGTGGTAAAATTTTAGGTTTACTAAAATAATTCACACGTTAAATGCTTTAATGTGTGATTTTATGATGTGTTACATGTAATTCTCTCTGTGTGTTTCTTTAATTTTGTTCTATTCCAACTCATTCCATCTTTATTTTATTTTAGACCATGCACTTTATAATTTAATGCAAACAATGCAAGTACGTTTACCACGTTAAAAAGGGAATCATCTGTTTTTACGTATTATGTTATTATTATTTATGTGTCCTGTTTGATTTTTGTAAGCTTTTAAACTTCCAGTAACATTATAATTTGACATTCAGGTGTCTATCATGTATAAATCAGCTTTTGTTGTTATGTACTTGTATTTTAATTTTAAAAAAAATCATATTTGTAGGTGGTTGGTTTTGATGGTTCAACCACAGTTGAAGAGTTCATACAGACAGTGAATGAAGAAGCAGGGATAAGAGATTCTTCACACTCTGGTTTTGCTTTATTTAGTGATGATCCTATAGACAAATCATTAGAACATTGCCTTCAAAATAGTGCTAAAGTAAACTTTCAAGTTATCATATAATATTATATGTAATAGTATCTCTTATAGTATGTAAATTGTAAGATTTATTTTGGAATATTTCTTGTCACTTTTGAGGTTTTCATGAGTTGATGCTCTTTGCACATGTAAGTCGTATATATACAGTGAAGAATGTTCTTTATACTCGTATATGATTCAGACCTGAGTTGGATTCTTTAAAATTTCATAAACCATTTTTCTAAATGTAATGCCAATCCAGACTTAATTTTGTCTCAATTTCACTTTTTGCTTTTACACTGGGGAAGGGGGTCACATTGGTATCCTCACTAATGTTGTAAACATCTACTACATTTTGCCATAGATTTGAAGCATGCCTTTGGCTTAGTCATTATGATTTGAATTTAAAAACTCAAGAGGCCCAGCCAGTCATATTCAACTCTCAGTAACAACTGGTATAACATTTGCACTGCTTTATCCATAATCTGATGTATCCAACTTATTGTGGTATATAGTGGCTAACATAGTACCATGTGTGATATGAATACGAGCCAGTTTCCTCTAGAAAGCCCTCTCTGAAGGCATTCCTCTCCTTAGGCAGATAGCTGTTACATATTTTGTCATAACCTAACAAAATAAACCAAACATCGAATAGCAGGTCCTCATGGAATCTAAAACTCTTTTCTCTTCTAATTCTTTATTCTGTATAACATGAATTTATATAGCATTGTAATTTTGAAAAGCGTAATAGCCATGATAAAAGAAAAATTGCTCTAAAAACAATATGTTAACCTGCCATTCAACTATGGAAGTCATCTTAAAGTATGGTTGCAGCTATTATACTCTAGCCAGTGGTGAGGGGGTCTGTGGCAAATTAAAATTATTTCGGGGTGTACAAACAATGTCAGGGGGTCTGCGAATGGTTTAATATAAAATAATTATAACTCTTTTTCATTATTATGAAAGTTAAAATAAATAAGAATAAATAAGTTGCAATCAGTTTTACATCCCAAGTAAGATAAAACAAATTGTCTCCTTTTTCTACGTAGTATGAGTGAGTTGGAGACAAAACACAGACAATGTAATTCTGAATATTTAAAATGTGGTTTTACTTGGTTAATGTGGTTAGTACTTTACCTACATGGCTTCTATTCAAACTTTGTCAAACAAATCAATGAAGCTTAAAGAACATTTGACAAAATCCCATAGTGACAAAATAAATAAATAAAGATTTAATTTTAAAAATTTCAAAGAAAAATATTTGACAACATCATTATTGTGACAGCATTTGAGCGAGATGACGGTGGGCTGTGTGCTTCTTATAACATATCTCTAATGACTGCAAAATTGGAAAGCTTCACACTATTGGTGAAGAACTTAATTTACTAGCTGTAAATGAGGTAATATGCACCATGCTGCATAAACCAGTGCTCTGTATTAATTTTTGCATTTGCAGTGCATTTGTTTTGGATGAACAGAAATTTCAAACAAATTTTTTACCCGCTTTACCATTGAAAAAAAGACCCTAGACTTCTTCCTTTTGCAAAAAAAATGTAAGTTGTTCATTTTCATGAACCAATCAGCTATCAGCATCAAATCCCAGTCATCAACCATCATATATAATGAAGAACTAGATTCCCCTTTTACATAGTAACCTCAAAGTGATGACTGACTAACTGACTGATAACATATTGCCAGAATACTGCAGAAGTCTGCTGGCTCGATAATATTTATGCCAATTAGGTGCAATCACATAAAACTATCCTAATTTAATGCCTCCGGTAAGGAGGCGCAAAGACGGATAAAGGAAAAGATGAACCAGCAATGCAAAAACTCAATAGCAAGTAACAGGCCCAGTTAAGGCGTGAGTCATAATAAGTGATTTAGGTGCAAGGAAAATTAGCGACAATGGAAAACATACAAATAAAAATAAGTTAAATTAAGGAAAGTGATAAAGTAAATAAACACTATGTACACTATATATATGTGGTCACGAGGTGGTAAAGTTCGAGTCCCTGATAAGGTGGGCTGCAAGTGGACGCAAATTGGAGTCCTCATCCAAGATTTCTTAATTAAAAATGTCAAAATTATTCATATGGTCACAGCTCAGTGCTTTCTCATTGAATTTTCTATTCACTTTATTAAGGTACTTCTCTAATAAGTCCAATTTCAGGTCACAGTGTAGTGTAGCATTACTCACAGAATAGTGAGCTTGAGTGATGAGTTTTAAAACTTTATTTTGCATAATCTGAAGACTTTTAATATCATTCTTGGTAGCCGTGCTCCAAGCTGGTGAAGCACATGTAATCAACGGCCTAATTGCCGTAATATAAACTAACTGCTTTTCTCTATATCACACTAGAATAATTTCCTAAAATAGGGGTGAGACTATTAAGTACTGTAAAAACTTTTTTTCTGACTTCTGTAATATGCTCTTCGTACTTTAGCTTCTCATTCAGCATGACTCCCAGGTACTTTGATTTCTTTACTCTGGGTATTTCCTCTGAAAATAAGAATAACTTTCTGTTGATACTAGATCTGGTATTCTGTCTTCTAATTATTAATAGTTACGTCTTGTTCGCATTTATGATAATTTGCCACATGGTACACTATTTCTCAACTTCCGGAAGGAGCTCTTGTCATTTTTTTATGGCATGATGTGCATTTGTGGAGTTTACAGCTAAAGCTGTATCGTCTGCATAGCATCCTAGAAAGTGAAAGTTGTAAACATAGAATAAATAGAGCATGGGTTCTAAGATGGACCCCTCTGGGATTCCAGCATGTATAGTACACAAACTGGAGTAGTCATTGCCGATAACCACAGAGAACTTTCTATTTGTAATAAACGACATAATCAATTGAATAATGTCTCTATCCATAGGGAGGTTTATTAGCTTATAAATGATCCCCTCATGCCAGACGCGGTCAAATGCCTTCGCCACATCTAGCATAAGTAAGGCTATATTTTGCTTCTTGTGGAGTGCTTCCCCACAAAACTCAACGAGCCTTACCATCTGCTTCGTAGTAGAAAGTTTTCTCCAGAATCCAGATTGTTCCAGTGGCAGCAGATCAATGTAGTTTTTCGACCTGTTATAAATCACTTTTTCAAAAATCTCTCCTAGACCAGGAAGCAAGGTAATGGGCCTATAGGCGTCAGGCCTTGTGCTATCCTTCCCAGGCTTAGGCAGTAATATAACTTTTGCAATCTTCCACTTAGTTGGAAAATAACTGTGACTGAGACACACATTAATAATACTCACGAATTTTATGATGACGTTGCGGAACAAATTTCTTATAGCATTATTATTAATTTCATCGATGCCTGGTGCCTTCTTAATTTTAAGCCTCTTAGTAATCTCTCTTATCTCACTGGGAATAGCAGTGGCCATGCATCTCCTTGCGGTGTGAGCATTCACCCAATCTCGCACAAAATAACATGCCTCATAGACAAAATTTGGGTCCCTGGGCTTCATGTTCGGCTTAAACTGGTCCTCCAGATGGTTTGCTAGAACCATTGATTTGTCCTTATTGCTGAGGACAACTGAATTTTCACTGTAAATCAGCGTATTGCATATTTGCCTTCTTTCCAAATTTCTCAGAAAAGTCCAGAATGTGCCATCCAAAGGGCTTAGAATTTTGTCTTCCCGTACTTCTCTTTTGTGCACATCGATTTTCTTCTTGATTAATTTGCTTAATTTATTCATATCCCTTTTTACATGAGGGCTCAACGTAAGGTGGCATGTTTTTCTTAGCCTGTTTTAATCCTTAATCTTCCCTCTAATTTCCTTTGGCAGAATGCCAGTGTTGCTTTTCTTCCTAACATGCCTAGATGCGTTTCCAATAGCATTGTTAATCGAATCAGTAAGGGTATCTACCGCATCATCTATATTCTTCTGCGAACTCAGGGCATCAAAGATGGACAGATTAAGTCTGAGGATCTCCTGGTATTTATTCCAGTTAGTCGTGCGTATCATTTCATTTTCCGCCTCCCTAGTGGTTCCTAAAAAGGCAATGACTGGGATATGGGCCAAGTTTAATTCATGTTTCACTTCAGTATAAATAGGGATCGACATATTCATGAGGAGGATATCAAGTATGTCCGATCCACAGTTTTGGATGGAAGCTAATGCATTAATCGATCGATCAGACCATGAAGTTTATTTCTTAAACATAATAGATTAAAATATTTTAAACATAATAGATTAAAATATTTTAAAGACTATTATGTTTATAAATAGAAATTAATCCCATGAGTGAACTAATCAATACAAAAATAGTGTTCAAAAAGTTAAACAGATCATTATGTTAAATTCTTATTTTTCATTTGTTTTTTCCCTGGCAATTGAATTATAAATCAAAACATTACTTTTCACTTAATAAACTTTATAAGAAATTTTTGTGTATGTAGTTAATATTCATTTATCACTATAAGATTTTTTTTTTCTTTCTGCATATATGTACATATATTGTATGCACCATAGTTCTAATAATTGTCTATACTGTTTTAGTTATGTGATGTGATATCTAAATGGGAACAAGCGCTTAGAGAAAAACATTTAGGCAAGTTTGAAAGCACAAAAATTGTAAAACTTACTTACAAAAATAGGTAAATGTCTTGTAAATTATGAAATATTTTACTTTGGTTATTAAAATTCATGTTATATTTGTCATGTTCAGTTGCTTGAAGTGTTCTTTGTATACATGTGTATTTATTGTTATATCCATTATTGAATTGTTTCTAAAGTTTACTTTCTTATATTATGATACTTGAATTTTAATTAATTTTCATAGCTTTTGCTTTTGATATGTATTTTTCATAGACTAAAACCCAAAATTTCATGCAGTGTACCGTAATTTCGGGTAGATAAGCCGCTCTGGCATATACGCAGCACATATGATAATTGATTGAAAAAAAAAATAAAAGTTCATTGGATAGGCCGCACCGTTGTTTATGCCACAGCAAAGCATTCCAAAACATGGCACTTGTATTCATTTATCCAGTAATTCCCTGCCATATTGATGTAATCATCATTGATAAAATTTTATAACATTTACAACATAAATATAATCAGTAATATATAACTAAGGAAGAAACATCTTACTCTCAGCTTGCCAAAAATGAACTCTGATGATTTCTAATAGATATTATTTTTACAGGTTCGGTAAACTTCGTTTATCACCATAAACTACCGTTTTATAAAAAAGAATACGTAAATTAGATAACAGAATTTTTAATTAAATTGAACTGCAGTTATTATTAGAATTACAGTCATCAATGTCAGAATTAAATAAATTTAGCAAGTGACTATAAAGGCCAATTTCATCATTTTGTTCTAAATCACTTCATTCAGCCTCACTATCTTGACTTTCATTTTTTTTCCAATGATTTCTGATTTAATGGAAGCTGATACTATTGTATCAGCTCGGACATAAGGCAGCCTCCTCATACGAAGCTTTTCTCATTCATCCGGAATTTGTAAAGGAATGGAGTCCGCCGCTTTGCATCCATTCCTTCGACTGCTTTCGTAGTTCATGCTTGAAAATTCTATTGATACTGAGATCCAGTGTGGCTGTAAATTTTTTGTAAATCCAGCTGGTATCTCTGAGACATCAGTGCAAAGTTTTTTTCCTTCCAATCTTACGGTATCCGCTAAGTGGGATCGCATTGAATCCAGAATGATGAGTTATTGGGGTTGGAAAAACCACCTTTCCTTTTTCGATAAATTTCTCTCAGCCAAAACAACATCACTTCTTCGCACATCCATCCTTTTTCATTGATGCAAATAATGACACCCTTTGCAATCTTTCTTAGATGTGTGCTCCAAAAAAGTATCTTTTTTCAAACCACTCCACGGGAAGCTTTTGTTCAACTGTTGTTTCGGTCCTAACAAATAATTTCCTTTGCTTCATGAACTTGAAACATCAATTAGGTCCAACAAAATTTTTCATGCCCATTTGTCGAGCAATTACTGTGTGTTGAAGACAAATTCTAACTGTTGATACTGATAATCCACTTCTCTCTGCTCTATTGTCCATTACTCTAAACTGTCCTCCAAAACAGGCCAGGCTATGACACTAGTTCGATGAGATCTTTTACCCTTAGGCATTTTCTATAATTCTTCTTATTCGGTCTTCTACCACTGAATGCATCGCTCGTCAACTTGAAATTCTTTAACCGCAGTGCAATTTCCAATTTAAATTGCTTTCTTCACTGCCGAAAGCTTGAAAGAAGCTGTATAACTTTTTCTTCAAGTAGGAGCCATAATAATAATAATATTTTGAGCAAATAATAAGGTAAATAAAAAGCAAGCTACAAAGCAGTAAAAGCATGTAAGAATGAACACAACACATGGCAAGTAAATGTAGCATGAGTTTAACAGGAAGTACATGTATTACGATTTCTTTACACAGAGCGTCACTTACCTGAGGCGAGTTGAACTTATTGCACTGCCTTAGTGGAATCTGAGATTAAAATGTTGCAGTGAATTCTAACTTAACCATTTCGGTTGTGTATAACTTACGATCTGAACTAGTGAAGTTTCAAGGACAGAGGAAAAATAAAATACCCTCAGATACACCATAGATCTAAATTTTCAACTTTTAAACAAGCCCCGACTTATCTACTCGAAATGAGTATATTTTGAAATTTAGTTTTGGTTTCAATTTAAAACATGGTTTTTAATAATATGTATGAATAAATCAATCTTGAAACTTAAAAAAGCCATTTTATTGAAGCATTAGTTTATAAAGTTACATTTTCTTCTTCTTTTAAAATTTGCACTTGATACTTCTTATATGTGAATTTGCTAGAAAGACTGTTTTAAATTTTAGCTTGGTAATGAGATGGTATTGATGATCGGCGTATTAAGGAGCATAAGTGTTTATTTTCATACTTTCCCTTTTGCAGATTTGATGTTACCAAAGTTTAAAGTATTTTTTGCCTTGAAAAATTAAAATAATTCTTAAATGCATTTTTAATTTCTTTAGATTATGTTTTCGTCAATTGTTAAAAGCTGAAACTGACAAAGAACGTCTTTTAACTGCATATCAGATTAATGAAGATGTTGTTAGTGGAAAATTTCCTTTAAGCAAAGAACTT
This sequence comes from Stegodyphus mimosarum, assembly GCA_000611955.2. NCBI lineage: Eukaryota > Metazoa > Arthropoda > Arachnida > Araneae > Eresidae > Stegodyphus > Stegodyphus mimosarum. The sequence goes on along the minus strand of KK116705.1, from coordinate 153,459 downwards.
GCTCTTGAACTTGCTGTGTTAATGGCTCAAGTAAGTTAGTTGTAGCTCATAGTCTTTCGCATATATTTACCCGTAAATAATCCATGTAATAAAACAGATGTGCATTTCATCATTGTACATAGTACCTTTCCTAAATCTTAAAAATGTTATGTGTTTCTTCAATTCTTTGTGCTGTAATTTGATTGATATGCCATTTTATATACTTATTACTGCACAAAGGAAATGAATTTAAATTTGTTTTTAACACATTGTTAAACATATGTACAACCACCTTACTGCCTAGATGGTATAGTGTTTAGGGAAGCCTACTGTGGTACCGACTGGCCTGGGTTCAACTCCTGGAGAAGGCATGGATGTTGTAAATGTATAGTGTTTTTGCAGCATGGGGGGCCATGTTTGGCAGGCTGAAAGTCCTCTCAAAAGGTTGTGGTAGGAAAAATATGGGAGACCCTCTGACTAGTCATCCTGGGGTGCTCTCCATCAAAATTGGGGGCAGAACTAAGCAAAGTCGAACTGCCACCTGTATGGTGCTCAAGGCTCTTGCCAACAACAGTCGCAGTCTTGCTTACCTTGCCACAATGAATTTTGTGTGCTTGATCTGATGTTACTGTCAGGCAAGTGAGATAAGTCACACAAACAAGCAGTTTAAAATTTTAAATGTGAATATTTATATATGCATATAGGAACTAGATTGAAAAAGTAGTTAAATTAAATTATAATAATAAAGGTTGCACAAAAGAAAAGAAAATTCTTTATAACTTCTCTACTGAGTCCTGATCAGATTCAGTGATTCCTAAAATCTAAATCCAAAATGAAGCAAAATCTGTATGTAGAAGTCATTCCCTCCCTCCCTCCCTAACAGAAAAAGTTAGGGAGGGAGGGAATGACTTCTATGACTGACTGCGAATTAGTTCTTTTATGTCAAAGTTTCTGTTAAATTTCTTATTAACTGTACATTCTTGAAGGAAATATGTGCGTAATCAGTATATGTTAGATCTGGTTACTGTACAGTTTGTTAAAAGTAACTCCAAATATAAGAACTTGTAGCTTATGCAATAATCATAAAAGTTCATGAGAGAATGCATTATCATGCTGAAAAGTTTAAGCACTGTTATGCAGCAAACCTTCTTAGAAGGGATATTTTTCAATTTGTTAGGTAACCAAGTTGTAAGGAACTCTTTTAAATTAAGCAAAGAGCTCTAATGCCAGTCCTTGTTAGTTGTGTTTCAGGCAGGTGATTGTAAAAAACATTCCATTCTGCTTTTGTGTTGTGGCAATGTTTATTGATGTCCAGAGTAGGATTATTTAGTTCTGGGTTGAATTGCTTTAGTACCCATCTATATCACTTAACGATGGTTAAAGCACAAAGCCATTTTCTATTATCATCAAAGGTAGACACCTTTTAAAGAAATGAAACCTGGCACATACACTGGTGGAGAAAAAATATCCCATCACCAAGAAGGAGTTGAATTAGAAAAATGAAATTTGGTAGGTATGTTTATACATCTGAAAGATGATGTCTGTTCAAATTTCGCGCTAGGTGCATAAGTTTGCTGCTAGAAGTGCCACTATGAACATGCAAATCAAGTTTGCTTTAAATTTGTATTGTAAAGTTTATGAGTGTTATTTATTGTTGACATTTGATGTAATTGATGTTAGAAGAATGCCTTTCAGAAGATAAAGAAGCCCTTGTCAACAGCTCAGTGAGTTTGAATGATGTCGTGTAATAGGCCTATGAGCAAGTGGATTTTTTGTTTTCACGTTAGACTTCTATGACAGGAATGTAACCACTGCCCTTGATTGTTGGCAGCAATGGTCAAGGGAAGGTACTGGTTCAAGAAGACCAGATTCCAGGCGGCCATGTGGCACTGCTGAGAGGGAAGACTGTCGTGTTTGGCATATGGCTGTGGTGCATCGTATTGCGTCTACACCAGAAATTCGAGCTGTAGTTGGCACCACTGTGAACTGTTGCAAATTGGTTACTTGAAGAACAGCTTCAAGTCAGATGCCCTGTAGCATGCATTCTGCTGACTCCAAACCACTGCTGTTTATGACATCAGTGATGTCAAACTAGAGTTCGTTGGAGAACGGAGTGGAGATCTTTTATGTTTTCTGATGAAGGCTGGATCTGTCTTGGTGCCAGTGATTGCTGTGTGTTGATTAGAAGGAGGCTAGGTGAGCATCTGCAACCAACCTGTCTGTGGCTTAGACACACTAGACCTAATCCTGGAGTTATGGTCTGAAACAATTTTGTATTAACAGCAGGAGCACTCTCATGGTTATACCATGCACCCTGACTTCGTATTTAAACATCAGTCTGGTGATTCAGCCTGTCTGCTGCCATTCATAAATAACATTCAGGGAGGTGTTTTGCAACAGAATAATGCTTGCCCTTATTCTGCTGTTCTAACCCAACATGCAGTGCAAAATATTGATATGTTGCCTTGGCATGCTATATCACCAGACCTTTCTCCAATCGAGCATGTGTGGAACATCATTGAACAACAACTCCAGCATCATCCACAACCAGCATCCTTGTATTGACTGACCATATGCAACAGACATGAAAGTCTTTCCCACAAACTGACATCCAGCACTTGTATGACACAGTGCATGCACGTTTACATGCTTGCATTCAAAATTCTAGCAGTTACACTGGGAATTAATGTGCCAGCATTTCACATTTGAAACAGCTGTTTTCGCACTTATATTAAACTGTGTCTTGAAAATTTAATCAATTAAATATATTACCCAGGCAATTGCCAAAATTTCATTACTCTAGAATATTTTTTTTTTTCTGTCAGTGTAGTATTTAATAGTAAAAAAAAAGTATGAGTTTTTAGTGAATCAGACTGAATCGAATTTAAGGTAACAAATAGAGAGTATTATCCTGCACAGCATGTATTCACGAGCACCAAAGATGAACTATTACATATACATAAATATGGCATCACAGTTTCTCTTACAAATAAGAACTACTGTCATATATTGGTAAGCTGAGAATACATAATCATAAACTTATATTTAACAAATAGAGGTCCTAAAATTCGGTAATTGGGCAGAATGGTACAAATCAACACGTGGTAAAACAAAAGAAGCAGAAGAAGAAAAAAGTAATGCTCTGGGCAGTCACTTTCAACAGTTATGAAAAGTGCTCATTCTGCTTGAAATAAGCCACTTCAGAATGTGATATTTTTGGACACTGATTCATATTTGTTATCTTTTATGCATTTTGTTCAGTAAACTGTTTAGGGAGAGCTTTGGGGAAGGGGTTGTTTCATTTCTCTCAGGGAAAAATTTTGTTTCCCTGTATGGTGAAGTAGGATTCTTATCTTTGAACAATACATCTGCCCAGTACATTCCAGGTTCCCAATAAATATGCTGTATGGGATTTAAGTCCAGGGAATATGTAGGCCATGTCATGCACTCAGAGAGGAGTTCTTCCTGGGCACATGATACACACTCTCTTAATTACTTTTTTGGCCATAATGATCAGTTTCTTGGACATCCTGGTAAGGGTACTATTCCTTTTCTCTCTCTGGCTGGTGAAGAGAAATTGCTGTTGATGATGGAGTGGTGGAATTCATCAGAGAAAATTACTATAGACCACTAATGCTGACCCCAATGAATATGCTCCTGATAACAATGTAATCTTTCCCAATGAGTGTGTGTTTATAGCAGATTGAATACAGCAAACTTCCCTATAAGCCAACATGTGCCAAGAAATGGTTCTTGCTGATACATGAGTGCCAACAGTGTTGGCAAAGCCTGTGGCTATCTGAGCAGGAGTAAATTTCTATTTCTTTTTGCCATTATGGCGATATGTCTATTCTTGTGAAGTGTGGTGGCTACTACTTCTGGGATGCTTTTGCACAACACTTCCACCTTCAGTAGTCATATTCAACTGCAGAGTAGCATTTCTCGATGTGCCTGTTGCTATGACAACCTGAATGACAGTTTGCTTTGCATCAAGATATCCAACTGTGGGACTACGATCATATACTCTCAGATGGCCTCTCACAAACATTCTGCTTTCTGTTAAAAATAAAACCTTACAGTAATATTTTCAGAAACTGACATTGGGATTTTTCTCTCAAACTGTGGTCATATATACTTAGATAGTATCTTACATTCTACTTACTGTTAAAAATAAAACTTAACAGTAATATTTCAGAAACTGACTGTGGGGCTTTTATCTCAAACATAACTGCTTGCAGTTACAAGGGAATGGCAGAAGAGCATTGTCATTTATACAGATAAATGATCTTGCCCTAAAACACTAATTTTTCCAGCGATGCATAACTCTTGCAAACAAAACTCACGTAAATTAAGTTGTTCCTTAACAACTGTCCGGCAGTGTAGATGAGGCTTTCTGGTATTGTAGCAGGTCAAGTGCTCTGACTGTCTTGGTATTCAGACTGAATTTCTTGAATTACATCCTGTCACAACTCTGATTACACTAAAGTAAATATTTCTGGCTTTGATCACAATTGAACTTCATAGCTGTCATTCCTGGTTTAAACTCTGTGTACTACTTATAAATTTGGTACCATAAAGTACTTAAAATATTGATAAGCCATGGGGTGCTCATGAAAATTGGAAACGAAGTTCTCCTTTCTCATATGTGAGATTCTATCAGCCCTCTGTGATCCTTGGGCAACATTCTTAGTCATGAGGTAGCTAAATGACTGATAGGTGTTAACCATTGCAATGAATGCATTAATTTGAGTGTCTAGTCATTTGGTTCAATAGCATCATAACATAAATTTGCAGTTTCATAGCAGACAGGTTGTCATATTCTTTTATCATCCTGCTGTGAATATCTGTTGGTTTCTTGTTTTCACCATTCAAAAGATGGATATCATGTTGCTCCTGTTTGGTGCATTTTTTCAAGTGAGCAGCTATTTTTGCTGTTATTGGCCAATGTCATATTTTCAGTGTTGAAGTTGAATCTGTACCGTGAGTTTCTTCATGCAGGGATTACATATTTGCAACAGAACTTGTACTATGTGATTTTGATTTTTCATCAACATACTAAAATTTACATATTGGTAGTTCTGTGCATAAGAAATTCAAATAAATATAGGACCACCAATTAATGAAGGCAGTCATTTGGGAAAAGTCCCTGGTGGAGAGGTGAAAATGACCGATTTTCTTTGCATATTTGGAGTAGCATGTTGTTTAATTGGGAACTTATCAGGTGTGGGAAACACCTTAACTGTGTATTTGAGAACAGTTTTGCATAATTTTGTACATAAGATTAGCATTTTTTCCTTGGGCAGTTATTTAAATAACTTTATTCCATTTATGGAATATTTAAATACCTTTATTCTAATATTGTATTTACTATATATTGTTATATTCACTTGCAACAATATTTAATTATCTTATTTCGATTCTACATTATTAACTTTATTCTACTGCATGCGTTATAGTCTCATCTTACTCCTGTAAATTTGAATGTCAATCATTTGTTCATTTCTCTAAATTCTCTTTTACATTCAGATTACATTTTTATAATTTCAGATAGAGTATGGAGATTATAACGGTGACAAAGTGAGATGTAGTTCTGGACCAACAACTCCACAGCAACAAATGCAGAGTATATTAGAAAGATTTTATCCTGCTCGATATAGAGATAAAAATGATGAAAAGTATGTGTTTTAGCTTTTGTGTGCGTTCGTTCGTGCGTGTTTTGTTTTGTTTTACTCTCTAAGCAATTTCTGTTATATTTTGAAAAAACATTTTTTATATTTTCTTCTGCATAAGATTTCTAAAGTATATAAAATTCTTGCATTAAACATAGGTAATAAGTTTTATATTGTGTTAAAGTCCTTGTCACATGAGTTTTTGAATGAGACTGAAATTATTTTGTGTTTTGCTGTAGTTTGTATTTCATTAAAGGTATTTTGTAGCAAATAATTAGTTACAATTTTCATTCTCATGGCAGTATAATAGAGTAGAATGTGAATAAAAATTATGTATGTCTTTTATTAATGTAATTTTGTGTTTAATGTTTTAGTAATTGTAAGCATGTGATAAAAATAGAATGTATCTCTTTTTAGGCAATTATTAGAAAATATTAAAGAGAAATGGTCGAGTTTACGTGGTCGTAGTGTAATGGATTGTGTTAGAATATACCTCAATTGTGCCAGGAGATGGTCACTTTGTGGTGCCAAACTTTTTAGTGCCAAGGTAGTATTTATTATTAACAACTATTCAAACAGTTTTGAATTTCTCTCTCTAATTGTTTTTTGATATAATCACTTAGTTCAAAGTTAAAGCAGCCTTTATATATATATATATATATATATAACTTATTTTTGTGTGTATTGTTCGACAGACAAGATTGTGAAAGTAGTTATACTGTAGTTTTTTTCTTAAAGCTCAAGATCATTTTTATGAAAACATTGTGATATATGTATATGACCATGTTCCAATATATTTGTGTCTAACCTTAAATATGATCATTGTGATTTACTTTGTGGGAGTATGATACTGTGAAAGACAAAAAGGACAATCTGGCAAATGTTAATATTCTCCAGTGAATGTCAGCATTCACATAGTTGCTTTGTGAATGAAGTATTTGCTAAATATCATTATTTCTCACTTGCACTTGTAAATATCGCCACTCAGCGTGAACTAATGATAAATGTTGAATGAAAATATTTTAGTTGTGCAAGACAAAAATGCAGCTTTTTACTTTTATTATTAAAACACATACTTTATTATTGAAGCATTGCATACTTTACACAAACATTACATACTTTATTACTAAAATATATTATGATAAATGTCAAACTATGAGAAAACTTAAGGTTAGGTTAGGTTAGGTTATTCAATTATGGCAAAGCACACGAGGGCTATCTGCCTAAAGGGAGGGATGCCTTCATGGAGGACTTTCTAAGGAAACTGGCTCGTATACACGTTACACATGGGGAAAACCACGAAAGCGGCCAGGCAGCCAGCCCGTTCGTGGGATTCGAACCTCGGACCGAACTACCAGTGTTCAGCGTCTTTTACCGCTCGGCCGCTGGTGGGCCTAGTAAACTTAAGTAGCAGCAACATGTAAATAAACTGTTGAATCTAAAATGAATGGTTCATTCTAAATCAGAAACGAAAATAATACATTGTAATTAACTTACACAAAAATTATGTGATGAATGTTGTGCAATCTTGTTTATTGCAACAGCTTAAATTGTTATGACATCTTTAATTGTACAAGAATCCCTTGCTTTTACGACTGCATTTAGTCTTGGAATGTTTCTTTTTTCAGTTACAGCATGTATAAGTCTTGTCTTGCACAGTTGCTTCATTTGCAATGTTTCTTGAGAAGAAATGTCATATATGGAAAGTAACTTTTCTTTACAAATGATAAACTGATTATGGGTAAGCCCATCTTGGCCATCTATGCAACCATGGTAGACATCAAGGTCATGTATTCATATGGTATCTTCAATTTAAAGGTATGAGGAAATTTTCTTTTTGTGGTTTCTTACATTTTCATTGCTTGCAGTAGAATATTCTTTTTTGTGACTGCACTTTTGACAGAAATAAGATCATGTTGTTCAGTCAGGGCTTGATATGAAAATCTGGTAGGTTTCAACTCCTCTTCAATATTTTCCTTTGAAATACGGTTTTTGTTATGGTCGCTGTTTAAAATTTTCTTCAAAAGTAAAAACAAATTAAAGTTTGTTCTTCAATTTCAATATTTGGGATTTACTCACTAGGCAAAGATGATGATGCTATGCCTCTTTTCAGTTGAATGCTAAACAGAGATTCATAAAGACTAGCTTATTCCTTTATGGTATGTTGTATTCTTGAAAAATTGAACAAACAGCAAACCATCTAACCATTTATTTGTATCATTATCATTCATCCATGCACTTAATGTATTCTGCATGTTCTGATTTGCCCTTTCAACTGAGCCTTGTGTTTGACTATGATAAGGCTTTCTGTGAACTATCTTAAAATCTTTCCACATAGTGCATAGTTCAAATATTACTCGATTACTGAATTCTCTACCATTATCAGAATGCAATATAGCTGGAGTTCCAGTTGTAAAAAATAGTTGTAGAAGGTGATATGCTAGTTCTTCAGTTGCCTTAGTTTTTCCAGGTTTTAACTAGACAAGCTTCATTAAATGGTCTTGCTATACCGTTATGTGCTTATATTCACAGTCCCTGTGCGACTACTAGTCTATCTGACAACTTCACGTCTTGAGAGTTTAACTCCCATTTGACCATTGGTTTCACAATGATACCTTTTTTAGGTGCACTATGTTTCATTTGACATAGTTTACATAAATTGTAATACAGCATTACAACTGTATTAAAATTATGTTTTACATCATTTGTTTTGTGTTTAATTTGCAAATCTTTAACTATATGTGTTCTTCCTCCATGGTCTCTTCTGGTGTAAGTTTCGGATAATATACTGAACAGTTCAGTCATTTCTTCTGGTTTTAATGGCATAATCAACTTCTCTTTGTCTTTTTTTTTCTTTAATCATTTGTAATCCAAAAGTGTGCCCTATAGAAGAAATAACTTCTTATAGTATTGGTATGGATTTTGTATTTAGTTAGCTATTTTTAGTAGAATTGTAAGTAAAATTGTTTTATTTCCCCATGCAATGCAGTGCATGATGAGTTTTAAGAGAAAGCTGCGCCAAAAAGTAAAAACACAGGAGCATGCACATTTAACATTTAATGAATAGATATCTCGTAGTTGTATTCTTTTGCTTTCCATAAACCTCGAGAAAATAAAAAGAATGTTCTTGTTAATGATTAAAAACAGCCTTAAATAGCTGGAGAGAAACATCTGAGTTCAGTTGTTTACTTGGTTTTTATTGTTGATGGTAGTGAATTCACGGGGTGATCAGATTAGCTTTCTCTGTGCTTTGAATTGTGTTCTATTTAACATTTTAGTAGTTTAAAATATAACTACTATGTGATATTGTGATATTATACGAATATCTGTGAGGAAAGGTTTCGGCATTTTGTTTTATTTCTTGTGATAAGAATAAATTTTATTAAATTTTCATCAGACTTGTGCATGCAATCTATTACGAATCCATATGCATGCAACACTTTTTGGTGTTAGAAGTGGAATTGAATGCTAGTCACGAGGGGGATGGAAAAAAAATTAATACAGCTCGTGTCTGCCTTTGCTGCATTCCAAAAAAAGATGGAAGGGACCATCAACTCGGTAAAAGAAGAGATGAAAGCTGGGCTTCCATTAAAGAGGAGATGAAAGCGGCTGTTGAGTATCAGTTAAAGAAGAGATGAAAGCTGTCCAAATAACTTTTAAAGAAGAGATGAAAGTTGTTCCGGAGTCTGTTAAAGAAGAGATGAAAGCTGTTAAAGAAGAGATTACCTGTATAATAGAAAACAAATTTGAGGCTATGGAAGGCAGAATAGACACTGTTGAAAATTAAAGTTGGAGAAATTCAAACAAATAGAAGAGAGAGTTTCTGCTGTAGAGCAATGAATCGAAGGAAGAGTTTCGGCCATCCAACAGCGAATCGAACAACAAATTGAAGAAAAAGTTTCTGTTGTTGCAAGGACATATCGAACAACAAATTGATGACAGGATTACTGCATTTCTCAAAGAAGTTGATAATTTAAAGAAATTCATAGCGACAGCAGGGAACAATTCGGATGGTTTTAAATTTTTACCCATGCTGCTTATCCCTCACTGAAGCTATCCACGTATGATGAGAAGACCTTCTGGCAAGTATAAGACACAATTTTCTATAATGGCGGATGTGAATGGATGGGATTCCCAGCTAAGGCTTATCATCTTGCAGCTTCTCCGAGAGCTGATGCAGCAGATATCCTTCAGAATCTTCCCAGAAGCCAAAGACTAGATTTTGAAGCTGTGTCCAGCTCATTGGAGATGAACTGCGTTTTTGCAGAGAAAAATGCTTAAAAGACTACAGTAGTCTTCAGTTAAAATCCCATCAACAGAAGCCCATGGAAACACTTCAGGAGCTTGCCACAGATGTTGAAAGACTGTCTCACCTCACCTTTACAGAGTGCCCAAGAGAAACAAGGGAAATCCTGTCTGAGCAGTACTTTATCAATGGCATCCAAGATCCCGAAATACAGAGAGCTAAGATATAGAGAGCAAGAATATAAAAAGCGCTGTAGTGAACACCATGAAATTTGAGGCAGCTCAGCAAGCAACTCATAGAGATCGCCACCCAGTCAGAACTGTCCACGAGCCAATGGATCAAGTGATGGCTCGTTTTGATGAATTATCCAGGCAAGTCAATGCTTTGAATTGTGTTATATGGAATAGGAGTGAGAATAAATTCGTTTTAAAGTGTTGGAAATGTGGTACTGAAGGGCACATATGAAAGATTTGCAGAATACACCTGGGCATGGAAAATAAGATAGACGATTTAACCAGACAACTCTATGCCTTGAGACAGAATATTAATGAAAAGAAACCAATTCTAAAGTGCTGGAACTGCGGTGTTGAAGGCCACATACCAAGGAACTGCAGAACACCCCAGAACTTGGAAAATAAGACCATTTCGTAACAACGACGCACGAAACAAATTAATGGCCATATCTCAGGGAGGAATTTGAAGAATAATGAGAAGACCCATTTTAAAGCACTCAAGATTTCTGCAGTGAGTAGCAACAGTAATGGACTATCCACTAATGGGCATATCGAAGGACTTCCTTGCAATATGATCATTGACACAGGAGCTCATGTTACCATCGTTCAGAAAGATTTAGCTAAAAAATTTAAAGATAAACACATTTGGACACCATCCTGCATTACTCTCCAGACTGCATCTGGTGATAAAATTAATATAGATAGGAAGTTAAATGTGAACACGCTTGGAAATGCTACCTTCTATCACATGGCATATATGGCAGATATTACAGATCCTTGCATACTTGGATTGGACTTTTAAGGAAATACAACTTTTCTTTGGACTTCAAAACCAACAAATAGTTCTTAGCATTAGAGGACATAACTATCCATCAGCAGAAGGGATCCTCACCTTGAAACGTTTGAAAGACCCAGCTCCGAAAGCTGCCGAAATCATACTAGAGTCGCACAGAAACCCGAGACGACTGACAATTCTCCATCCCACATACTCATTGGTCATGATCTTCGTCTGCCTAGTGATCTCTTGTTTAGTCGCTCTCCAAATGTGCCTTCATTGCCTGAGGAATATGTCCAAGATCTGCAGGCCCAATTTGAAGTGATGCACGACTTTGCACAAGAGCGAGTCAACTTGGTGATGGAGAAGGTGAAGAACCAATACGACACCAGAGCTACTGGACATCGATTCAACAAAGGAGACAAGGTGTGGTTGTGGAATCCGGCTCGACGGAAGGGACTCTGTCTGAAACACCTTCGATGCTCCATACACAGTCCTAAACAGGCTGAATGACGTCTTGGTTCGGATCCGTAACTCATTGAAGTCTAAGCCTAAAGTCCTTCATTTTGACAGGCTAACTCCTTACTATGGCCATGGTATGTAATGTATATAATTGTAAATAGTGTAAGACCATGCTCCTTTTTGTTTCTAACTTTGAATTTGATTTGATTTTATTTGTTTTAAGTTACTTATTGCAGTTATTATTTATGTTGTTTGTGATGTAATGTTTATTATTGCATTTTTGCCTTAGTTGTAAGTTTGGCTTCTTGTCCAGTTCCTTACGAATTTTGTATTTAGTTAGCTATTTTTAGTAGTTTTGTAATTAAAACTGTTTCATTTCTCCATGCAAAGTAGTGCATGACGAGTTTTAAGAGAAATCTACGCCAAAAAAGTAAAAATATAGGAGCACGCATATTTAACATTTAATGAATAGATATCTCGTAATTGTACTCTTTTACTTTCCAGAAACCTCGAGAAAATAAAAATGTTCTTGCGTATATTTAAAAAAAGCTTTTTAAAAGGCCAGAAAGAAACATCTCATTCCAGTTGTTTATTTAGTAGTTATTGTTGACTGTAGCGAATTCACGGTCTGATTGGATTAGCTTTCTGCGCACTTTGAATTATGTTCTATTTAACGTTTTAGTAGTTTAAAATATAACAACTGTATGATATTGTATGAATATCTGTGAGGAAAAATTTTAGCATTTTGTTTTATTTTTCTGATAAGAATAAATTGTATTAACTTTGCATCAGACTTGTGCGTTCAATCTATTGTGAACTCGTATGCATGCAACAGTTTTTTTTTTTTTTTTTTTTTTTTTTTTTTTTTTTTTTTTTTTTTAAAGGTTTTTTTTTTTTTTTTTTTTTTTTTTTTTTTTTTTTTTTTAGAAAGGTACTATTGTTTTCTTGTCTATTTGCAATTAATGCGTGTAACTTTAAAAGAAAAAATCATGGTTTACAACAATAGCCTTTGAATATAATTAAGATACTGGATAGAAAAAATAATAAAAATTAAGGAAACATTACATGCACCAGCAAACCTGGCATAAGACTGACAAACAGCAGAATTTTCGAATGGCTGACAAACAGATATCATGCAACCTCAATTGCAGCAGAATAAAGGATTTGGAGTTTTTCTTACATATCACTCATCATGCTATTTAGACCCCCACCAGAGCAGCTCTGTGCTTGTTGACATATACCGGCAATGGTTTAAATGTGTAAGAGTATAGGCAAATATTTAGTCTCCCACCAATGTATTCAGTATGTCAACATTCAATGGAGAATAATGATTCCTCTAATTTTTCTCTTTCACAATAACAAATACATAGCTGAATCCATAAATGAATTACCTGGTAGTATTATTAAGTGATATTTTTTTTTTTTTTTTTTTTTTTTTTTTCAGATTATAAGTGTCAATTTTTATATCTTTCTTGTTATTGAGTGTTTCTCCTTCCCCATATATTAACAAAGGTGATGACCCACTTATTTTTAAAAGAGTTTTGAAAACTGTCTAGTGAAAACATCAGACAATGTCTTATGTCTGATATGAAGATTTACTGTTCAGAGGATTTCATTCTTCTATAGCAGAGGTCCACAGCCTTTTTGTCCCTAAAAGCACATTCTAGAATATCTGTTGGATGGCGGGCACCATTTACTTTTTCAGCGTGAATTTGTAGTTGGATAGAATTAATAATACATGCACATAAAAAAAGAGATTGGATGCATTTCACTTTGTGTTGGTATCTATATTGGACGCAATTTCTATTTCATTAAAAATGAGAAAACTTTCACATAGAATTTTATTGAAAACTAAAACATTTTTATTGTGATCGCACAGCAGCATTCATATGTTAAACAATTGGCAAGCATAAGTTTGGGAACCGTATTCTATAGATTTAAGTCATCTTAGGAAGTTGATGGTCAACACTGATATTTGTTTATGTTCTCAGAAACACTGGTCACTTTCAAAAGTAGTCTGTGGGAAATAGTTGCGATTTTGTATTAGCATGATAGCCTGGGGTGGGCCATGGCTCTCCTTAGAACTCTCTTCCATGTCACTGTTCATTTGCCAGAGTTTTCTACTCAAAATATATAACATTATGTAAGATATTTAGTAACTTTATATTTTTAATATTATATAATATATTTAATAACTTATTGATAATTTAATTAAATGTATTTAATAACATTATAAAAACAAAACATTGCAGCATCTAAATTTCATTTCTTCAGTTTTCTTTCCATATCATTTGTGGGACAGCAGATTGATTTCTTTTTCCTTGGACTTTTTCCTTGGAGACAGTGAAAATGTTTACAAGACAGAGTTGTTAACGCTAAACTTATCATAGTCCATAATCCCTTACATGGACAAGCAACTTTGCAGAATCAAGTGAAGGAATTTTTGGGTATAAGGAAGAGCACCTGTAAAAGATGAATGTCTTTCTATGGCTAAAATCTGATATTAATATAGTATTGATCATTCTTACCTTATTCTTGGACTAATCGTTAGGTAAACATTTAGGTATAAATATATAAAAAAGCATTTTTACTACATGGACAAAGTTTCATATGGAAATTTGGATTCCTTTTTTAAATTGTATCTAATCTTCATCATGCATCAAATGAGAAAATATGACAGTTCCTGTGTATCATATCCTGTTATACATTAGTGTCAGTATTTAAATATCTTCTCTAATTCTACCCAGCTCTTAAAAAACAGATTCAATACATTTTCCATGTTTTGGTATACAATTATATAACCATATGCAGTATGAGATAAATATCCGCATCCAATTTAAATATTTGGATGTTTGCTATCTTTAACCCTTTCGAGACAATGCAGGTTTGTCTGAGATGTTCCCTCATCATGGATGAGAGTCGAAAAGAACCGTCCCACAGAGTGGAGATTTTGCATCAATAAACCTAACTTTATAAAGAAAGAAAAAAAGTTTAAGACCTAACATCATAATTTTTATATCATTTTAGATTAATACCTAAGCTATTGTGTGTGTTAAAACTATCATTTAATAATCTTTTTTCTTTACATTACATGGAAATATATTAAAAAAATTACTTTTGAGAAATAATTTTCGGAAGCATTATTCAATTTATTCTGAATATTATATTGACAAAATATGTTAATAAAAAAAAAATGCGAGAGACTATTTACAATATGAAGTAACAGAATCTTTCACGGGAAATGGAAGGTGGGCACTCAGTCTGCGACAAAATATCCGTATCACAGTCACTAGAAATATCACTCTCAGACACTTTAGAAAATTAATCATCATTCTCATCCGTGTCACTAATTGTCTCATTCACCATGCAATTATATCCTTCCTCTGGTAAATAATGCTGATAACCTGAAGTCTAGGCTTTCCGAAGTAAAAACGAAAGTACTTGAAATATAAGCAATAAAAACAATGCAAAGCATAACCGAACGCCATATAGTAACCCTAAAAGACCCTACATAGTAGCAGAAAAAAGAATTAAAAAAGGTTCTGGAGGGACATCAGATATGTGAGTTTACATTAGCCCTCTCTTCCCTCACAACAACCAACACTAAAGTTAGGCAGAATATTATCCAACTGAAGGTCAGGATCCTAAATAAGTTTAAAAGTAATGAACACAGGATCCCATCTAGTGATCTTTAAAAATAGTTCAGCTTAAAATGCACATATGCGTTACCCGTCCCTTAAACTCATTCTCCAGTGAATCATGGGTGGGATGCCCAACTGTGAGAGATGTTCATAGGAAATAAATGATTATAGGTAATCCCCATCCGGAAAGAGTTAAAAGTGATTTAAAAAGGCTTACTCTTTGTCATTGCAGTAAATGTGACTCTATAGTTCATTATTCTAAATAGATTAATTATATATTGTGCATAGTTATTAGTCTAAACAGATTCTAAAAATTTAAGAAATCCTTTAAAAGTGATAAACATTCAGTTCCTAATTTTTCATGATTTAAAAAATGATGGTAATTTTGCAGCATTTAATAAATAATTAAAATTCAGTGTGATAGGTACTGGTAAATCTTAACTCTTTGAAGGGTGGTGGTTAACTACAGTAACCACCTTTTCTATTGAATGTCTCACTCACTCGTGTGAGTGGTTTTCAAGACTGACCATTTCTGAAGTTCCCTTGTAGCTCACTATATGACAATCAAGAAACATAAGCCAGTAGTTGATGCAGCAATTCATCTTCAAGAAAATAAGCATCAGCCATCGAAGACAACATCACGGCAAGATGTACTCTGCAGCACCAAGAAAAGGCCTGTAAGAACAGTGTGGGAATGCAGTACATGCTCTGCTTGAAAAAGAAAAACTATTTCCACGAGTACCATAGAGACTGATTTGTAGGAATGTGCTCTGTAATCACTGACACTCACTTTTTTTTCACATGTCTTGGACAAAATATGTGTAATTATCACAAGTAATTTCGTTGTAACACCTGATATAATAAATAAAACAAGAGTTTTGCTGAAAAAGTTAATTGCCTTTTCCTGCCCCTCAAAGAGTTAATGTACAGTCTTTTGCAGCATTGACTTGTGCATCAAAATATTTTATATAGTTGAATGAATATAAATTTATCAATTTTATTATTTAGTAAATTCCTTTAATAGCGATATAATATAAGAGTGATTGATGTATATTGCTTTCTTGTAGACTCAACTTAAACAAGGTGAACCTGTTTCTGTGTGGTTAGCAGTCTCCGAAGATAGCATTACCCTGCTAGATTTTACAACAATGGTAAGAACACATAAAAGTTATGCTAAATTATTTATTTAAATAAATTATGCAGTTGTATTTGTAAAATAGAGGAAATCTGAATGAAAAAAAGTTAGAAATGAGTTTGCTATTTAACATTTAGGTATGTTTTCTAAAATGAAAATATATATTATGTTGTAAAACAGATGTTAACACACAGACAAAAAAAATCATTGTTAGTTTTATCATTGTTAGTTAGTTTCAGAGTTGTCATGAAATAACAACTCTGAAAAAGTGTGATTTTGGTCTCTGAAATTATTTGTTGGCTTTTCATAACTTAAATGTAAAACAAACAGTTATAATTCATTGCATTTAATTTTACCTCCATTATTTACAATTTTTTCTTTTTGTATCTTATTCATCATTGTTTACTTTTCTATATATGTTTCTTTCAATGCTTTTAATTATCTCAGAGTACATCTACAGAGCTTTTAAACATTTTGTTGAAATCAGATGTAGGAATATTATTTCTTTCATTATGTTTCGTTAAATGCCCGAAGTGCTTTCACAGCATTCATGTTTAAGGTAGGATTTCATTTTAAAAGATAAAAAATAATTAGAAACAGTTATACATTTTGTTTTGACATTTATTGCTGAACAACAGTTCCACTGTATAAAGAAAACTTTATTGCTTCTCCGTGTTTATTGCCTAAATCAATGACAATTGATATTGCTTACTTAAGATCAAACAAAACAATTTTATTAAAACTTCTCTCTTTACACTTTTTAAAGAGCTTTTAATTGGAGGGGGGATGTGAACAAGGTTAGATTTAGCAGTTTCACCAGGATATGTGAGAAAACTTCTCTCCTAAAAATATGTTAATGTGCTGTATGCAAATTAACTTTTTGTTATTTTTTCTATTTCTATAGATCAAAATTCTTGAACTAATTTTTTTGCAGTTCAGGAAGTAATTGCTGAATGAAAATGTCTTTCATTTATTAATTAGTGTTGTAAAAAATATTTTATATATAGTAAAAATACTTAAATATATTTTAATTTCTTATGTAATTAAAATTGTGTTAATTTCTGTAGGTTATGAGAAATATTAATTATAATTATTCTGGTGTACAAGTGATAACCAAAATTTTGAATATTAATCTTATCAGCGATGAACCGCGAATAAGAATGAAGAAATCCAACTACCCAGTATAGGATTAAGACATGTGATTAAGAGTACATCACGTTGTTTCCGCAATAACCCGAATGATAGGGATAAAATATGTGACCTACAGAGGATAGCAAAATAAAGTACTTACCCCAGACGTTGTGATAGTTGAAGAAGAAAATACAAGTTAATCATCTACAATTTACTCTATTTATTTTTCATATCAAAAATTTTACTGCTGAACTCACTCAAATAAAACAAGAAAATTAAATAATCAGATCATAACTATAGTCCTACTGTAAATGCAGAACGTCCATTCGTTTAACGATACACTTGGAGAGCAAATCGATTTGCATCGCTTTCTATAAATCACAAAAAACCTTGTATCGAAAATATATGTAGAGCAGCAATAAACTTATCTTGAAATTTCTTCTGATTTTGAGGCTTCTACCAGTGAATTAATTTTGAGCAGTGCACCACGTGGCGATAGACAATGGATGAGTCTTAAATTGCACAATGAGATCGTTCATGATTCTTGCTTAAAAAATATCATTCCATGCTGGATGAATTTTCAGAAACTGCATGTAGAATGAATATATTCAATAAAAAAAAACTACAGTTGGCTTTCTATAAATCAGGAAACATATCATCGGACTTTTCAGGAAAGTTAAACGTGCATCAAGAAGCGAGGTGGTAGGTGAAGAGACAGTCGGTGAAGAGCCAGGCCGAAGCCCGACCTTCACCCTTGAACTCCCAGCAGCGAAGAGGCAGAAACCTGTCCAACAACTGCCAACAAGGGCTTGGACGAAACGATGACGATTCTTGAAGCGATAGTTTGATGATAGATGCCGGCTTACTAGCACAATTAGCAATCAGCTGGTTTGCAGCTGAAGAAGACAGTAGAGTATCATCACTGAAAGTGCTGTGTTGAAAGAGAATTGGCATTAAAAAACATTGTTTATATTTAAATATTATTTGTATTGGGTCATCCAAAAACTTCTGCAGTTTTTTATAATAAATAGAAATGAAGCAGTACTGAAGCATATGAAAATTTTATTGAATCACATAAGCATCATTCTGTTTTTTATGACTCTTTGTCATCTCTCCGGCAGCTAGAAAATTCCTTCATTTTAAGTCCTTAGGTGTATTTGTAAAGAAGTCCTCAAGGTGTTGTTTGATAGTCTCCAAAGAATTAAATTCTAGGCTGTTCAGAGAATTTTGAAGTGACAGATTTGGTGAATATGACACAAAACATCCTGCCCATATTCAATAAGTCTAGCTGATGTTCATCAAAATGTAGAGCCAAGCATTGTCATGATAGAAAACAACACCTCAACAGTTGGACAATTCAGGGCACTTTATTTCAATTTCTGCTTTTAAAACTGCCATTTGGGAATATTTTTCTGATGTATTGTCTTGGTAGGTGGCAGCATTTCATTGTATACAATTTTGTTGTAGTCCTGCCATACACAAACATGCTTTTATTAAGATGCTGCTTTCTCTCGAGAGTTATTAAATGAGATTCTTTTGGCTTGCCCCATGATTTTTTTCTTATAACATTATTATACATTCTCATCTCTAGTAATGAGCCATTTCAAAAAGCAGCTGATTTCTTCTCAGCAAAAAATCACATGCTGAAACTTGAGCAATTATATTCTGCTCTCTTAAAGTATGGGATACCTATTCATGATAGCAGTTTAAATAACTTATTCTTCTTCAAATGATGATACACTGAACTTTTTTGAAATATGTTATCTGTCCAATAATTCTTGAAATACACAGTGTGGATTTTCAACAGTAGCTTCATATGTTCTTGTTTACAGAAGATGATCATCTAAAGCAGATGCCATGTTTGAGGCTAAAATTTCTGTCCTCCTCAAATCAACTTCAAACTATGTCATCAAAAACAGAATGAATTTCATGAGCAGTCTGATTAGAACATTTTTATTTTTTAAAATAAAAGAGCATAATATGATGAAAATGAACTTTTGAATCCTCCATTCCTACCATTGCATTAAAACATAAATTATGCAATAACACATGCTAGAATTATTCAGTGTGAGCAGAAAGACTATATTTAAACATCCATTTCAATCGTGATCATTCCTTATCAGCAGTAAAAACATGCTTCAGTATGAAAAATCACAGAACTTTTCAGATGACCCAATATTTAATTAAGAAAAATCTGAAAATTTAATTATTTTCTTTTGTGACTAAGTATTTTGAATTGAAAGCATTCTTTTACAGCAACCATTGGTACGGTATCCATATGGGGTCATTGTTACTTTTGGAGGTTGCCGTGATGATTTCATGCTTGTTGTGTGCCAGACCACTGACCAGAAAGCCTCAGGAGAGGGTATTCAAGTCACAGAAAGATTACTCTTTTCCATGCCTAAACCTAAAGTGAGATTTTTTTATATACTTATTTATTACATTCAGTTCCCCTCCTCCCCACTTTGATTTTGTCTATCCAGAAGTTATCTCAAAAGCTTAATTATAGGTTGAAGAACAATATAAAACTGTGAGATTCCATCCCCTCTCTGCATGCTCTCAATCAATTGGATGGAATCTAAGCAGATATTTCTTGCATGCTTCATTTCAGTACTATCCCTTCTTTATTGATAATAGTAATGAACACAGACTTCTTTGTAGGTTTTGTTGTGAGCTGTATATCCTTGTGCAGATTTTCAACTTTGTCTTTTGAGTCTTTTGTTTTGTTCATCATACCTTTCAGAGACCTAGTATGCATTGTAAATTTTTACCAGTTTTCTATTCATTGCTATTCTGTCATTTTCTTACAAACTACAATAATACTTTCATGAATATCCCCCTGTATTTATGTTGCCTGTCCCAGACTGTTAATCATGGGATAGCATGAAATGATTATTAATATTGTTGAATCATACTCAGAAAGACATCAGATTTTTACCACTTGATGATAAAGAGAAGAATTACAGCTGAAAATACATGGTGGATAGTTACTTTTACTAATATAATACACTCTATAACAAAAAAATTGACGAACTAAGAAGGAATCATGCTTTGAAATTTCATAAGTTTTTTTACCAAATATGCAAATGATTAAAATTTGGTGTCCAATGAATGAACAGTGCGATCTCCAGCGCATCGGAACCGAGCATCCAGCAGATGTATATAAGGAGCTGTTCTTGAACTGTTGTTAAGAATTTCTGTTTCATTGCGATTTAGGATACCTTTCAACAACTGAAAATGCTTCACTGTGGGATTCAAGCTCATTAAGAGCAACTGTCAGAGTTTGAAAGAGGTCATATCATTGGATTGAAAAAGGCAGGTTGGACAAATCGGAGAATCGCTCATCATACGAGTCGAAGTGATGGGGCAATTAGAAGATGCTGGCAAGAATGGATGGATAATGGCAGATTTCAGCATCATGATAATAGCGGTCGACCTAGGGCCGCAACAGATCGGAAGGACAGAGTGATTGTTAGATCAGCTGTCACAAGCCTGATTAATCACTATCAACCACCAGACATGCGACCTACGCACGAGTATCTACCATGACCATTCACAGATGGCTAATAGAGCGAAATCTACACTCGTACAGACTGTTACACCACCTGCCACTCATGCCTGCATACTGTCAAGCCAGATTACAGTGGTGCTTGGCTCGATCAGGTTGGAATGTTGTGGACTGGGAATGTACAGTCTTTGACAAAGGAATCCCGCTTCCAATGGTGTTGTGACAATCATCGAAGACATGTCTGGAGATGTCTAGAGCAGTGTGCCAATCCTGCTTTCACTATTGCATGCCACACAGGCCCTCAACCAGGAGTTATGGTCTGGAGTGCCATTTCCCTTGATAGCCAGACCCTTTTGGTCTTCATTAGAGGCACACTTACAGCACAGCGGTATGTTGATGACATTCTGAGACCTATTTTGCTACCATTCCTTTTGCAGTACCCTGGCCTTATTTTTCAGCAAGATAATACCAGACTACATATGGCACGTGTTGCTATGAACTGTATTACAGATGGTCAAACACTTCCTTGGCCAGCTAGATCGCCAGATCTCTCTCCCATTAAGCATGTCTGGGATATGATGGGAAGGCAACTGCATCTACCAGGGAATGTTGATGACCTAGCCCAGCAATTGGAGCAAATTTGGCAATACCGCAGGAGACCATCCGGGAGCTTTATCAGTCTATGCCATGCCGTGTGGTAACTTGCATCCAGGCTAGAGATGGGTCAACACCTTGTTAAGCTTGCTACTTTGTAACTCTGAAATAAATCATTCAATTGTTCTGAACTTTAATCATTTTCTATTCTGTACATAATCTTCCTTTCCACCAATTTTTGTCTCCATCGGACAACTTCTTCTTGATGCTTCAATTTTTTTGTTATAGAGTGTAAGATCCAAAGTAGTAATTTAAGACTTTTAAAACATTTTTTTTTAAATTGAAACAAATTTTAATGACTATGTGTAAAGCTAGCAAATGACACTTGAAAGAATCATGCACTATCACTTAAGAAATCATACACACTGTCAGTGCACGCATTATTCAAATAAGTGCATAAAACTTTCAGAAATTGGAATATTCTAAATTTATAGTGAAACAGTTTGTTCTGAGATGGTGTTCATTGCAGTTCTTGAATTAATTAAGAATCAGTTAAGAAAGAAATTAACATGCATAAAGGCATAACTCGCATTATTGTTTCCCAAATATTGCACTTTTCGGTAAATGTTCTGTTCTGTGGCAGTCCTCCATTAAATCAGTTGATAGCCATCATTTTACCAACTGAATTTACTTTTTCACGTTTTTTTGCTTTATTCTGATAATTTTCTCATTGTTTCAGACTTTTCTTAATTATTGCTTTGAAAATAGATTAAACATTTTTCCAAATAATTTTTGTCTTCTGAGGAGGTCTTAAAAAGGTGATTTGTATGTTTTAAGAAATAGAGATCATTTTCAAATATAGTCACTAGAAAAGGTTCACTGTACTTGTTTTTTAGTTTTCAAATGATTTATAAAATTTTATCTGTTGTTAAAATTGTCTATGTTAGAAATTATTGTTTTTTGTCAAAGTATCACAGTATTTCTGTAAATTTCATGCATGTTAACATATGAACTATAAATTCACTCATTTTTCAAATATTTTCATTAAATAGGATTCTTAACTAATTGCACAATTGCTTCCGGAGACAAAAAGAATTTATCCCATTCCTTATTTCAAATAAAAAGCTATAATTGATTGGTTTTAGAAAGAAAAGCATAATTAATGTTCAGATGAACTTAAAGTTAAGCCCCCTGCCAAATCATAAACAATTTTGCATATAAAGTTATTTTGGAAAAAATTAAAACTTATTGCTTTGTTGACTATTTGCACAATATTATAAGATTAAGCTTAATTAACATGTAGAACTACACATTTATTTAGCCTTTCTAGGCTATAATCTACTTAAGCTTTGCTCAGAGGTATAAACTGAACTTCATTGCTAGGCAACCATACCCTGCTACATCGCAAAATGTAGATTGAGAATTTTGATGAAATCCTCTTAAAACTTTTCGATTCGTGCCAACTTGAAATTAGATATCAAGTTGATATCTTATGTTGTGGTGATTGATTCTTAACCAACTTGTCACAACAAAGCTAACATAAAGCAGCATTCATTCAATAATTTCGCTGAGCCAGCCATGCATTTATGCATGCACAACTTTTCCTTCACTGACTAGTTTATGGCTTAAAACCTATTACATAGGTGTGAACAGATCGACCTTTCCTGTCCATATAAGTAAATGAGAAAAATTTAACTCAATTAGTTGAATAAACTTGAATGGGTAAAATTCAATTCATTAAAGTTTATTTTTTTCTACGGCTATAGATATAAACTAAAATTGATAAACTTAAAATTAGTACTCCTTGCAGAATCTGTAAGTTTTAGACATATACGAAACAAACAATAATTTAAATACTTAGTAACCTAGGTCTTAAATGGTTAAGTATGACCTTTAAGCACAAATAACAGGAAACGTCAGAAGGAAATAAATAAGTATTGGTGGATGGAAACCGAAGAGAATGTTATTGGCATCACTGCAAAATCTATCTACCCTTAACTTGTTATTTAAAAGCCTCCTAATATATATTTCTAATGAAGCTGGTGCAAAAAAATTTAAATAAACCTTCCAAACTTAGCTGTTATTTATAGTGCAAAACCAAATTATTAGTGTGATTTGCTTTATTCTGGTTGTCTAGAATAGAACCTGCAATAATTTGAGATTTAAGCCAATATTTTGGTGTGGTGGTAGGGGAGCTAACTGAAATAACCTTGGGCCTGAGTTTGAATCCCAGAGAAGGTATGAATGTTCGTAAGTATACAGTGTCTTTGTACTTGAGAGCCAATCATTCAAATACTTTCGAGCCAAATGTCCTCTCGGAAGATTCATAAAAGGGGGAGATCTATGTCCCAGAGGATTCTTCCTCAAAATTGGGATGGAGCAGGACAAATTCATACAATCACATGTAAGAGAGCATTCACACAAGGGTTTTAGCTATCGCAACTGTTTTAGTAAAGGGTAAAAGCCAGTAACTTTGTTCACACCATGAAATACAGTTTAAGCTCATAATCAGTCAGAGGAGGTAAATGTCAGGGGTGTTTGTGGGACCCCAAAAAATCCCCTGAAACTTTTACGGACTTACTACCGACATTTTGGAGTTTTGAGAAGGGGGAGGGAGAAATGAAAAATTACAATTATGAAGTATTGAATGACCTAATTATAAAAGTTCAATGAATTACTTTTTTTGCAAAATTAATAACCATAAATTTTCAAACATAAACTACTACATTTTATGTAAATATTTTAAATTACCTGAATTAATTCTTTAAAAAAATTAGATATATGTGTTTTAATATATGTAATAATGTAATATATGTGTTGAACTCTGGTAATACTGCTGAATATAATGCCATATGCAATAAAGTTTTGTTTTGCATAACAAATAACCCATTTAGTATTCTTTTTTTCCGAGCTAAAGCATCCTTTGTGAGTTGTTGGGAATGCAAGCAAGAATACACCCCTTCAACAATTTTTTTCTGAGCTGCAGAAATATTTCTTTTATTGTATACAGTTTCAACATAAGAAAAATAATCCCCTTTATCAGTTTTATCCAAGTAGTGAAAATAAAATGCAATAAGAGCATCCCACAGATCTTTGATTCTTTCTAAAACACATAAAATGTACACCCACCTATGGTCTGGTCTCTTCAAGGGCTTAAGTTTTTTAATGGCAAGGGATTCACAGATTTTGAAAAAATTTTCTCTTTTACTGCAGCTTTTCATATCAAAATAGATGTCATCAAACAAATCTTCTAAGTATCTATCAAAACATGAAGCAAATTTTTTTGCACAGTTATTAGCTGTGTGACATGTGTCACCATCAATATCTAATAAGTGGGGTGCTTTGTTTGATCGTAGTCTGGTTTCAACACCCTTTTTTTTTCCACGCATGGTGTTACATGAGTCCATTAATACACTAATTAAGTTTGCCCATGGAATATTATTATCTTCAATAGTATTAACAACTGCTTTAAAAACAGCTTCTGAATTGCAAGATTCCATCTTTAGAGATGCAAAATGATGAACTACAACTTCATTTTGATTGTTGTCATAAAACTGCACCAATATTGCCAGTATACTTTCTTGAGCATTGCTAGTACTTTCATCCAAATTTAGAGAAAATGGAGTCTCCTTTAAAGTTTTAATGATATTTTCCTTAATAGTTTTTGCGAGCCCATATTTCATCTTATAACATGCAGTAGTCCTGGACATTTCCAACGAGTTTAGTGCCGTCTGATCGCGGCTCAACTGTTTGCAGAGTTCAATTAAATTGGGAGCTACATTGAAAGAAAGAGAATTCTCGGCGATAAACGAAGTTATTAATACCTCTTGGCGTGCTTTTCTTGTCACTATATCCAATGGCCGAGCATCAGTCTCCAGTAAGTCATCAGTATTTTTTGAATTAGCATAATTATTTAAAGTCATTGAATGTCTAATGCACTTTGAATATTTTATGTGCATCACAGTTTTAGAATGATTTGTGAAAGCCTTGAATCCTTCCCCACCATACTTCAGCAGTGAGTTACAAAAAACACAATATGCTTGTCCAGCAACATTTATTTTCTTGCACCATGTGCCGATGGTATCCTCATTACCCTCTCTCCGTTCAATCCAATTCCACCTAAATGCATTCCGGACACCTTCTTCTAATTGTATAATATCACTATTTATATCGAGAAATTTCATAGTGAAATTCTCTTGCGTACATAAATAAAAAAAATATTTCAATAAACGAAATGAAAAATTCATAAAATTTACACGTGCATCAATAAATGAAACGAAAATTTTACACAGCGGAGAAAAAAAAAGTTGCGGAGCAATCAATGACAAATAGCTAATACGGTGAAAAATTCCCCTTCTCTACTTATTGGTGCAGCGCCAGGAGAGATAAGACCTTTGAACCCAGAGTCACGTGATCACACATCTGGTCGAACAAAGTCTCTCCCTTTTTTTCTGCCGCGCCTACTTGCCGAAAAGAATCCAGAAGAGAATGTCTGAGTTCAGAGTCACGTGATCACACATCTGGTCGAACAAAGTCTCTCCCTTTTTTTCTGCCGCGCCTACTTGCCGAAAAGAATCCAGAAGAGAATGTCCGAGAACCGGGGGAATGAGTCATAACTCGCAATAAGGAAAGAACAAAAAAGTTTTTTCCACCTTTTCACGCATTATCACTGCCTTTGGAGAAAGAAAGGAAAAGTTTTCACCACACACACTGACTTTGTGTTTTCTGCTTTCAAAGCAAACAAAATTACCCAGATCAAAATAAATAATTCATTATTATTCCTACTTCCTTTTGAATGACGATCCCCGGAATTTCGGGGTATCAAAGTTCAAAATCCCCGGAATTCCGGGGTTTCCCCGGAGCACAAACACCCCTGAAATGTGCACAAGTGTGAATGTGCAGCTGACACATCAAAATTGTTGACCAGATGTCAGTTTGTGCTTGCTTTGCCATGATTGGTCCTTTTTCATGCCATTTTGATGTGAAGTTGAAAAGTTAGAATACTTAAGACAAAATTCTTATACTAGTTTTCATGACATGGTCTAGTTACCTAGCACTGAACTTCAGCCTATGCTATTTGAGACTGCAAAACTCTTGTGTGAATGTTTCCGTAGGTGTCTAAACCAATTTCAGTCACAAGACTTTTCTCTTGGCGACAATAAAAATCATGGACTTGATCTGATGTTATTGTCAGAGAAGTGAGATAAGTCACAACAACAACATAATTTGAAATATGCCAGTATGTTATGTTCAAAAATAAGGTATACAGGCTTTTTGTTTTATTGCATTTTCAGATTCTAGAAATAACCTTATTGGTAGCAGACTATATGAATGCCATTGGAAGAACTGGAAGTGTTTCTGCCACGCTTGCTCGTCTAGATAAGATTCGATCTTCTTCTAAATTCCGCTCTTCAATTGCCCCAGATACTTTCCCCCGTGGGGTTTACGATGCAAGTGGTCCACATGATAACAAAGCTATGTCAACCTCTATCGAGCTGGATAACAGACGAGGAGCTTTCAGTAAAAAAAGAGCAGGAAGTGACTGTACGTGATCAACATGTACTCATCATCATTAAACATCTGTTTTTAGTTTTCATTTTTACTTAATGTTGTTCATATATTGGGGCAGATGGATATTTCTTAAAATATTGCTTCTAGTGAATTTTTTAATCCTTTTTTAAAGCCCAGTTTTTTTAATTTATTTTAAACAAAATGATTTGTTTATAATTCCTGTATGTATATTTGCCTGAAATAATGTGATTTTGCTTATTAAGCTGCCAGTTGGTAATGTTTGTAAAAATTATGATTATATAAACTGTCTGCTGAGCATTTCTTTTATGCATTTACATAGCTGCCAACTTTCCTGATTTTACCATTATGGTTTTTTGTCCATCTTTTAATTTTTAGCCTTTACTAAGGAAAATGTCTCTCAGCAATAAATTAAATTTAAATTGTGCAAATTCCATTTCCCTATCCATAGTGATTTTCAGGATAATTTATCTTATGAAATTTTATTTAATCTGAAGTGTCTTTATTTTTTGTAGATATCTGTTAAAACTTTTTATAAAGATTAAATTAATATATAATCAATAAATATTAATTTTGTTTAACATCAATAAATGGTAATTACTAAGTTTATCCAATTAAGTATGTACATTAATTATTAGTTTCATTTTCATAGTATTTAAAAGTATTTTCATAAATAAAAGCTTTTCTTCCCTTCTTTTAGTATAAAATTATAAGAAAATTACAGAATGAAATCAGTCAGAGATCTTAAAACTTAGAATATCTAATTAAATATTAATATATTTTACATTAGAAACACATTATAAATAATTCAATAACTTCAATCATGCATTGCAAAAAATATTTCAGTCAGTTGAGTTCTTTCTGAAATGGCATTGCCATGCAGCACAAAGTCCTCCTGGGTTTTCATATTTCACGGTTGGCAGCTATGCATTTAAAAGGGGGGAAATCTTTCCTCAAAAATTGAGCACATTTCATCCATTAAATTCACGAAATTTATTTCATATATAAGCATAAAATCATAACGTTTATTTTATAATTAAACATTCATCAGAGGTGCTAATTCATATGATATATTAGATTCTTTTTTTAAATAATTAATTTTCACAACGTTATAAACAAGTGAAAAAAAATTGTTACAGTGCATGTACTTTATTTGCAGCTTTTGTATAATAACTATGAAGTTAAAATATCTGCTGCAACAAATAATGTTTTATGTTGCTTAGATTTTTATATTTGTTATTTATTTTGAAATGTGTATAATTTTGTTTGATTGGCAATGATATTGCATTTAGTGCTTATCGTATTTTTGTCATCATTTACATATTTTTTGCATATTTTAATTAATTAAATGACTTTTTAAAGATTTAGTAAGTTATAGCATTTGCAGCTGTATCTTTCTATTATAGTTATTTGTGCAATATGTGGATGATTTTGTATTTACAAATTATAAAATGGAAGAAAAAATTACACCCCAGTTCTTTGCCCCTAACATGGTTTTTGATTTCCTCAAATACATGTTTCATATATTTTTTATGTATCAACCAAAGATAAAAAGAGATTATTGTTTTATTTATTTCCACATTGTTTACATCCATGTGAATCCATTGAAACACTGCCCTTAACAATCCATTGTCTTGATGTTGTAACAGTCCAAGCCTAATTTACAACTTAGTGGCTCTCCGGTGCTTGTAAAATCTCTTTGGAACATAGTCAATCCAACTGCAATCATGGCTCAAATTATTCTTAATCTTGGTGCTGTATATCAATTTAATCAGCTGATGTTAAAGTAATGATGGGGAATTTCACAAAGATAGGTTCTGGAACATTATAAACCAGTCTTTGTAAAGTTACTAACATAATTGATGCCAAGAATAATAAATATATTTCAACCGCTCAGTTTTAATGATGACTTAAATGATTAAAAGTATCATGTGCTCTTATTTCTTTGACAGTGAGTATTATAATGATTGGTATAGACTGTTGCCCTTTAGAA
The DNA here is from genome assembly GCA_000611955.2 of Stegodyphus mimosarum. Classification (NCBI taxonomy): domain Eukaryota; kingdom Metazoa; phylum Arthropoda; class Arachnida; order Araneae; family Eresidae; genus Stegodyphus; species Stegodyphus mimosarum. The sequence goes on along the minus strand of KK116705.1, from coordinate 124,564 downwards.
TGGACAAAGAAGAATAAAAATTGTTTGTCCAATCAAAATGTTGTTTCAATTTCATATATTATTAAATACACTTTGAAAATAAAGCCCTTTATATAATCATGACTTTCCAAATTTTTAAGAATATTTTACGTGGCAATTTATCCATTTAGGGCATTTTTTACAGCAATAATCAAGTTGATAGTAATGCTGGATGATGTTCGAATGCCTTCCCTTCTTTTGAGTACCCAACAGGACAAGGATGTTTAAGATATTTTTATTCCTTTTTGATTAGGGCTTGGTCTTTAACAAATATTGTAAGCTATTATTTGAGCAATATTTTCAAGAAAATTGTACCCACATTTCTGATATATTAAAAATTGATAGTTTTGCTGTAAAAATTAGACATCTTGAATATATTCTTCATATAGTAGTATAATATATTAAATAAAAATATGGATATTAAAATATAAATTTATTATAATCCAGTATCAAAATCGAGTCTTATTTTTATATGAATGTTCTCGCATATTATTACATAATCCATCTAATCGGACTGTATTTGAATTCATGTGTTATATATTAATGAGCATTCTTCATTTCCTATAGCTCGTTCATGAATAATTTTTTCTCATAAAACATTTTTTCATTTGTACCTTAGTTTAACTCAGATTTAAACATTTTACATTTGTTGGCATAATAAGGGAGTAAATTAAACCCTGTATGCGAATGAATTTGGCATCGTACGTAAATTAGTCATATCTTAATAATTATATTTCTTATTAATAATAAACACATCTTAAATTACTAAACAATAATTTATTTTTTTAATGTTTATGTAATTCAATTTACAGTGATTTTTATTTATTATTATTAGTAGTATTTCCATCAGTACATTTTTTGAGATTTGAACTTGTAAATATGAAATGTTTTAAAATACAGATATTAAATGAAATGAATTAATATTCAGAAATTGTTTTGAACACGAATTCTGTGGTACTTTTTTCATCATCGGAAGATGTCTTTCAAATTATCCAGGAGGATGTGAATTTCATCACATCTTAATATAAACAATTTGAAGTTTAAAGCATGAAAAAAGTAATGTCTTTGATGCAAGCATAATATTCCCATCAATTCTCTGACTTGTTAGAAGTGGCCCTAAGCCAAAGTTTTCATTGTTATGCTCAATAAAATGCTGAAAGTATCAAAATTTAAACCACTTTTTAAATATAGATAATTGCTAATGTAAAAGCATTTAAATGCTAGATCGCATATTCACTGCACCTCTGCTTTAATTCTTATTGCCATAGGATATTAATCCTAATTCATTTAAAATTTAATACATTCTAAATTTTGAAAGTGATACATTTTTATTCTCTGTTGGATAATGTTATGTTTTAAACACACAAATAAAATGAAAAAGTTGAAGCTGAGGACCACAATTTAATGAATGATGGAAATTACTCTATATGAATATTGACTGATCTTCATTATATGTTATTCAGTCAAAATATTTTCAGATATGTTGAGCCAGACTGTAAAGTTGAGCTATCCTTGTATATTTTTTGCATCAACTAAAGGTATAATTTTTTATGATGTATAAAAAAGGTCAGAGTCATGCAAATGAGAATAAACTCTCAATTGCAGGGACCTGTGAAAGGTTAAGAGACTGACAGCTCAACGTGTTGCAGCTAGTTTGTAGAATTATTTCTTTTTTTGTGTGTGTGTGGTTGTGTATGTGTATTTAACCCAAATTTCGTTTTCCAACTTTTATGTCTAGATTTACAATGAAAAGTATATGTGCCATCATGAACTACTTGAAACCTGGCTGCTATGAACAGTGTTAGTGTTTTTTTGTTTGTTTTGTAATGTAAAAATAAAAAAGTGTGTTTTTAAAAGTTGTGTACTGAAGTTTTTCATTTTATGGTAAAGAAGTTGAATGTAATAAATGAAAGAAATGATTTTCACAAAAGCTTAACTCCTTACTTAAAACCTGTATGTAAATATTTCACTATGAACTTTTGTGATTTTCTCCATGTACAACATGAATATGAGAATTTCTTAGCAGGTTCTCCATAAATACATCCCAGTCTTTTTAGATGGACAGCTGTCATGCACTTTATCACAATCAAATCTAAACAGAACAAGCCTTTGCCTAAGAAGCAAACAAATATTATGCTAATCGAAAGAAAAGTCACCAGTTAAATGGCTAAGAATCAAAACTGTAGTTTGACACAAATTTAAATCCTAATAAAGAGGGAGGGTGTCTGTATGAGTATTTTGTAGTTTTCTCTTTGTGTTTTTTTCTTTGTGTAGTTTTTTCTCCTTCTGAATATGAATTAGATTTTCTCAAAGTCCTCTGAAAAAGCATTCTTCCTTAATTTATAACATATTGTGTGCTTTGAACACAGGAATTCTCAACAGCAGGGTCTCCCCCACCCCTTACACATTCTCAAAGGACCTAAGACTAACAAAAGGTTTGGAGTAAAAAAGCAAGATCTGATTGAAATCATATGACCAAAAATGAGTTAGAAAAAAGTTAAATTCAAGCACTGTGAAATAAACTGGAACATTTCTTTATTTATATGTATTAAACAATACTTTATGCAGCAGAATTCTGATTTCCGATAATCTGCACATCTTGGATCAAGGTTGTGCAGATTATAGGTTATGACTTTTTGAGTTTTAATTTTTTTCCCCGTAACTAGCCAAATGATGCTTCAGTAACAATTTAATTTACTTTATTTAATACAAAACTATTGATTGTACACTCAAACCTTTTTTTTTTTTTTTTTTAACCTTTTTTTTTTTTTTTTTTGTATGGTACTAGTTAGTCATATTTTCAGAGTACTAGCGTACAAGAAAAGACCGCACAAAAAGAGGTTTCAGTGTATTTTATATACATTTAAACAATTTCAGAATAATTGGAACAAAAAGGGGCTTAGGTTGAAAAAGTTAAGTTTACAAAATAAAATTTTTTACTAAAAAACGATTTTATTATCCTCGAAAATGATTTTACACTAGTTTTTCAATTTCCATGTTCATGTAATCTTTTTCTAGTAATTTTTTTTATATTTTTATCTTACCTTTTTTTTTTTTGAGAGAGAGAGTGTGTGTGTGTATATATATGCAAAAAAATTAACTATCAAAGTGAATGTAAAGATGTCTCGAAATACTTTTATTTAAAAAAAAATGTGTAATAACTAGCAAAATTATTTTCAAAGTCATGCTCTTTAACTTTCTAAGTTAAATCTAAATCATGTTATATCCTCAAACAATAGAAAAAATAGGTAAACAAATATACTGTTTATAAAAACCTTAGCAGTTATAGCTTTTGCTAACTTGAATCCCTACCAAAAAAAAAAAATTATGTTGCATACATGTGTTAATGGATAAATAATATAATTAATTAGCTTATAAGAAATGCTACAAAAGAAACTTTGGAT
>KK116705.1:68080-120642 GCA_000611955.2 Stegodyphus mimosarum | reverse complement strand
TATAAAACATAATTTTTAATTTATATATACATTTATTATATTTCAGATTTATTTATTATTTAAAAAGTAATATTTAAATAAAACAAAAACTGCCTGGGAAAGACATTATGATGGGCAGTGAAAAAGCAATAAACATTCAGAATCACAGACTTTAGCATATAGTTAATTTGCTGTTAGTTACTGTATTGCATATCTATTGTTAAACGTTATAATTATGTGTTGAAGAAGATATTCTTTTTAGATGAAAAACAAACTGAAAGAATGAGATTTTTGAAACATTCAAGCTCAGCAAACTTCAAATTTTTTTAAGAACTAAACTATTTTTACTAAGACTTAATCACAGAAGAAGATACAAAAACTACAGAAAAAATTTCAATCATTATTAACTTTTAATTTCAGTTGAGGGTGTATAACGATATCATTAGAAATGAGTACATTTCTTCATAGATTTAATAACTACATAATTTTAATAAAATTTAATTAATACACTGATCAATTTTGTTCCTAAATGATATATTATTATTAAATTTTCTGGAGGAAGAACCACATAATCAGGCTTGTAATGAATTGCATAAAAACATTCTATCAATTAAAATAATGCTGCAAATGTTAATGAAAATTATGAACCGGATATATTAAAAATGAAATGTATTTAGATTTTTTTTTTCCCAGAGCATTAAGGGTATTGATACTGGTAACGTATAGGTTATGGTCAACTCATGATGCTACTATTGCATTTTAGTCTTCATAAAAAGATAATTCATTACTTAATAAAATGGGAAAATACCAACTCTTGGGAAGTTTTAGATGTTTTCCACACACTTATTAAATGCTTTTCAAATATAAAATTTATAATTTTTATTTATATTAGGATTTTATGCAATATTTCAAGCAGAATTTCATGTAAAATATTAATTTTATCATTTAAATAATTTAAGTATTTAAAAATAAGATGCATTACTTTTAAGAATTATCTTTTAAAATTAATTACTATATCCTCAAAAAGTAGAATTTTTAATCATAGTAATTTCAGCACATAAAAAGTCAGTATAAATACATTTTTTTTTTACTTTATTAGTGTTTTTTTATATATTTTTTTATTATATATCATTTTTTATTACTCGTTAGTTATGTTAAAAATACCAATAAATGAAATTTGAGAAATCATTATGAGGTGTGACAGAATGTTTATTATCACACCCATATATACTAGTACATCATATTAAAAAAAAGTACACAAATTGTTTTTGGAGGAATTTACACACATATTTTGAAAAAAAAAAAAGCAGATTGCCAGAAAAAAAATGTGCGTATATTCCTGCAAATAATTTAAATCAAATTTGCAGTTTCTTATAAATATGAAAGGAGAAAAAGTCCACAGCTACACAGATTTTCCCTTCTTGATTATAACTTGAATATTAGTTCACTAACTGTATAGCAATGAAAATTAGCAATATCAAAATAAAAAGAGATCAAACAACACATTCTGGTTATTGACAAAATACACATCAGATACACAAAATGAATACTTTATATCACCATGTCACATTGATGGTTGTTAATACACATAACTAATGACTAGTCAATATATTTCTAATGAATTAACATTATAAGGCAATTCCTGCATTTACTATATTGTATCTTATCTAGATACACATATCATTAACTTACATAGAATATGGACTTTTAAATAAATTGTTCACAAGAACATAGATTTAGTTTCAAAGATCACTTCTACATTTCTTAAATTTCAGTCTTTTCCATTTTGTATCATTATTATTATTCACAAAATGTAGAATAAATATAGTTTAAAAATTCAAATTACCTAGTTTATTTTATTAACAGCATTATAAACTTTGAAAATTCCATATAAAAAAATGAGATACATCAAAGGCTGGATTTTTAAGTTAAAGTATTATTTTAAATGCTCAGTGATTATTTATAAACATGCAAATTACGATTTTAGATTAAAGGATTAGAATAACAAATGTTTTCATCACATGGTACGATTTTTTGTTCTACCAAAAAAAGTTGTTCTAAGCCTGTCACGTGAATAAAACTTAATGGCAAAATCATATAATATAGAACAATAAAAATCTCACATAAATAACATTCTCTAACATATATATTTTCAAAAATATTTACAATAATATTAAATAGAGTGACAAACAGTTCAATAAATATGTGTATAGAAAAAACATATTTTAATATTGAATCCATAAAATAAATGAATCACAAAATTTATTTTTTTCTATAATTTCACTTTTAAAATTTCCCAACAAATATTTTATTCAAAAAGTACACAAAAAAACTTCATGTTATACTTTTTTGCGGAAACTGAAAGTAACACTACATCTAAAAAATAAAGTTCATTTGTAAATATATACATAAAATAAATGTCAATAAATATTAATTTTTTAGTTTAAAACTTTTTTCAAAAAAGAATTAAAATTATATGCACTATTTCATTTAATTAACTATTGTTTTTAAACATTCAGTATAAAAATTTTTTTTCATCATCAATATTTAAGTACTTTTCTGATAATAAAAATTTTTAATTTCATCTTTTCTGCCTATACTATCTGTATAACTATATCATTTAAATTTACAAACTCATACGCAGAAGGGTATTTTTAAAACAGCTTTGGAGAAATGAAATTCATATAATAGTATATATCTATTAAAAAAGTTAATGTAATTATCCTGAATAAATAATTTTACCATGTAGAATTATGCTTTTAATTGACTATTTTCAGATAATTTATAATGAAATTCAAACTAAAACAAAACACAAAATATGAATTCAAACTTCAAGGACACAATGATCTGCTGAAAAAATGTTGTGGATATTTAACCTCCATCTGGATTACAAAATGAATATATTTCTCCAAACAACCACCAAATCTGCTATTGCATCACTTGATTAAAATATAATTCCACAAATCCATATAAAGGAATGCTTTAAATTATCATCCAAGATTTGTACATCTAAGGCCTAAAAATTTAAGTATACGTGGAATGGTAAAACTACTCTTATTTTTTAACATCGTCTATCATATCAATATTAATTTTGAAATACACATAAGGGTAATATTCTTCCACTCCAAATGAACTCAAACCACCAGGAATGTCCTAGGAAAAGAAATCACAAAATTAATAAATAAAATAAGTGATAGTCAGCTGATAAAATAGTATACATATCAGATTTTATATACAATAAATTCATAAACCACTTGATTTTTGAGTAACTGCCAGAAATAATATTCTTGACTGACATGCAGGAATTGAGAATATAAAGATACCACATTAATTTAAAATAATAATAATTAAAAAAAAAGTAAGAGAAAATCATGCTTTAGTTCCCCAAAGATCTAACTCATTTAAAGCCTCTCTTATTGTCACTATTCCTTGACTCCTGTCATTTAAATCCTAAAACTGCATTATAATTACTTAACTTTCAGATTAAAAAAGAAAAGTAATAGGAAACTTTTGACATTAGAAATGTCTTTAGCATAGTCTTTGTAAAATATTAAATTATTATGTTACATTATGTTATTTATCTTCCATGCATGATTTATTTAAAAATTTTTATCCAAGAAGTATCAGAAATTCATAAATTTGATTTTCTATAATTATTTATTTAATTCTTTCAAATACCTGATTTTTTTCAAATAATCTACAGCACATAAAATATAATTTCATTCAAAATATTTTTTATTTACAAGTAAAACTATGTATAGCATGGTTCTAAGATTATGTTCATCAACTTTTGAGTGAACACTTTTTGTTTTAAGCCTGAAATCATGCACAAATACTTGAATATAATAAAAGCAGTAATTTTAGCTAATAAAATTCTATCAGTAAATAAAATAAAATCCAATTCAGTATTAATATTACCTTTATTGCTTCACTCACTTACATGGTTAGTTGTATATAAATTATTATATGAAAACCTATTAACTAAAATATTTCTATGAAAGCAAAAACGCATTAACAAGAGTGATATTTTTCAAGACCAAATTATCAAACTTTTTAACTGAATATTTCATTAATGTTCACTTTTGACCAAACTGCTAATTAATTTAAATATCTTAAAATATGCAAAGAACAGTTATAAAACACAATTTTTAACATATATACAAAATCCGAAATGCTACAGAAGAATATTTCAATACACTAAGTAGCAGCAATGTGGAAACTAAGATATACCCATACTTATACATACTTTTGCTAAAGTATCCCTTGGATTAAGAAAAATTGCACAAATATTTTAACAAAATAATTTTAATAATAAATAATACTTTCATTCAGCACAGCGGAAGAAAATTAATGAAATAATAATGCAATTATAAATAATTATAAGTGAATGAATAAATATATATAGTGTGTTTACAGAATGAGGTAACAGATATTATTTCCTTGATTACTGATCTTAGAAATATACAGTGAAACTCAGTTCAAGAATGAAATTTATTGAATGAAATTTATTCTGAAGCCACCATCAGAGAAGTTCATAAGATGAAATTATTTTTTTCCATAACAGGAAATAATGTAAAATGAATTAATCCACTCCTGTATCACAGATGAATATATATTTAAATTCTTTGTATAGAAGTTTTTAATACAAAACCAATGGAACTCGTGGTATACTGGTTATCATAAATTAAGGGAAAATCACAAAAATCATTACTGAAAAAGTTACATGTAGAATTTTATGAAACGTACCCAGAATATACAACACATAGTAAGGTATCAAATAACAGAAAAAGAAAATACCAGACAATTATGGTAGTATAGAAATTAGCACATGTATAAAATGAACAAATCAAAGGTGTCAGTTTGCTATAGGTAAAGTACCTTCAATATGGAATATGATCGACTCTAGAAGCAATACAGCACATACAGCGATGTGTGATGCTTTCAATTATGTGGTCTATCAGTGATAGCAAGCGAGAGAAATTGCTCTTGCAAAGCAGTTGCAAGCACGGCAAGGGTCTGAGGGGGTGGATTTAGAGCAGCTAGACGTCTCCCTAAAGCACCCCAAATGTGCTCGATAGGATTCAAGTCCAGGGATCAAGCTGGTCACTCCACGCGCATAACTGTTTCCTGTTGAAGATAATCATCTACAATGTGAGCCCTGTGTGGTCTTGCGTTGTCGTCCTGTAACAGGAAAGCATCACCTATTGCCCCGGCATATGGGCGCACATAAGCATCAAGGATATAATCTCTATAAACCTGAGCATTCATGGTTCCCCTTGGAAAGACATGAAGGTCTGCACGTCCAAGAGAGGCCACCCCAAACACATAGACTGTCTCTTCGGTATGCATCTTTTTCACAGATGTTTGATGGATGATAACAGGTTCCAGGTCCTCTCCATATCAAATAACGCCTACTATCGCTTTCTAGACTAAACCTGGACTCATCCGTAAAGAGAACAGCCCTCCATTGACCAGGTGTCTAGTGGACATGTCGTGCTCACTACAAATGGTCCCTTTTATGGTGTGATGTGAGCGGCATGCAAATGGCTGGTCGCCTCGCATACAAACCACCTTCGTGAAACCTTCTTCGCACAGTTGACGTTGACACCAACCTTCCGGTGGCTGCAGCAAGGGAAGATCTAAGAAGAGTCAGACTAGTGGTTCTATTCCTGTGTGCACATAATGTCAAATATCTGTCATCGGCGCTCATCATAGCAGTTGGCCGTCCTTGGCTGAACCTCCTAGATGCCGAATCTGTGGTTTGAAATTGTCTCCAAAGTCTATGAACCACAGGACTCACATTTAGCCATCTGGCCACTTCTGTTTGACTTTGCCCTGTCTCTAGTCTCCCAATGGCTCTCCATCGTAGTTCTGCACGCAAATGATGCCTGGAGGCCATTGCTACAAATTGACTATCTCAGATTTCTGATGTCGCTATCACGGTGATTATGTGGGCTTGCTCTCAAACATGGACTTTTATGCTCCTCGCAGATGACATATTCTGAGTGGCGTGCCGCTAATTTGCATATTTCAGTTTTACTCAGCTACTCTTACTTGGCAACATATTCAAATTTTACACGGTTTGGCTTATTTTTGAGGGAATTATTGCTATTTTTGTGATTTTTCCTTAATTTATGATAACCAGTGTATTTACATATTTTCCAGTCCACCATTTCAACAAACTTGTCACCAAAAACAGTGATTTAGTGCCAATAATAGATAAATGTTATGCAGGATTGCTAAGCAGCCTTTTTTGGAGAGGACAGTCCTTTAGTTAGCTTCCCTGTCCTTGTCCTTTTTAGAGTTTTAAAAAAATGCCAAATGCTCTTTATTTCAAAATTACAAATCTCTTGTACCTGAATGATGGTATTAAGCCTTGCAATCTGAACAGCTTGTACGAGGTGGTGTTGAATTTCTTGAGTTGGCTGTGATCTCCATTAGGTAACACGGTTGTCTTGGCATAGAAACCCAATGAAAGTCTGCAGTATTTTTCACTAGTTTTATTTTCTCTGCCATCTATCGTCATGATCATCAAATGCCAGAAAGCACTATGAATGGCTAAAAGGGAAATTTCCATACCTCATACGTAAGTACCTTGCAGTTGACAGTATTGCTGAACAGTTACCGAATTCTAACCTCTACGTCTGCGTGTAAAGTGTGCTTCATTTGAATTTGTTTCATTCATGCAATGGTATTCCATTGAATGAATTGCAAGGAATACCATTGCATGAATTGTTCAAATTGCAATGCTTAATACCATCATATATAACATTTACACATTTAATTTGCCACTTTTTTATTACATTGTTATACACATATTTTTTGTGTTTACCACATCTGATTTTATTAAGTGCTGTCATTTCCATAAATAAATTATGAAATCGATACGGAAAAAGTCCAAAGACTTACGTTTCTTTAACAAAAATCAGAGAACGGGTCATTTAATATTGATATTAAGTTTAACTGTTAAAGAACTGGGGGGGGGGACTTCTGGTGCTAATGTTTCCAACATTCAAGCAACTTAAGAAATAAGCTTAAATTTCAATATGATGAGGAATTGTTTGGCTACCCAGTTCATCAGCATTTGAAAAAATTAAATAATTCAGAATATCAAAGATTTATTGATTACTTAAAATTATGAAATAATATAAGGTCAGATATGAAATGAAAGATATAATAATGAATGATATAAATATGAAATGATACAAGGTCAGAGCCAGCACTGTGAAGCAATGGCAAACAAAGTTCGTGAACAAAATTTAGGGCTAGCAAAATTTTTAGAACTTAGAACAGTCATTGGGCAGCAGAATTTAGGATCCATAGAGCTTGCACAAAGTGGCAAAATGTCCTTTGCACGGTTCAGTTAGACACATAAGATGAATCTTTTAAATTGTCAATTTTCAATATCTTTCTGGTCCATGTGACAAGATTAGAACTATATTTGCAATTTTCCATGCTTGTGCCTAGTGAAAAAATGAGAAAATATAGGGAAGATAAACATGTTAAGAAGAAGACTTCTAGGACCAAAAACAGAAAATTCAAATAACTTTGTTTTCACTGTTCATCCAAAACTTTTCCATAAAATGAGAAATTCATCACCAATTTCCTCTAATAAACATTACATGTTATTGCCATGAAAACATCTTTCATTTTTCTGAGCACATGAAAACATCTTTCATTTGGTCGCATTAAGTATTTTTAAGGACCATACAAACACCGTTAACAATTTCAATTTTTATCAGTTTTCCTACCTTTTTTTTAAATATTTTTTAATTAAATTCTAAAGATTATTGTAATCATGCATCTGTGTTTAATGAGTCAGCTAAATTACTGATATGAAACATTTTTTGTTTGTTTTTGAAGTTTAAAAAAATTGTACGTTCACATAGTTCACAACAATATAACAGTTCATCATAAAATTGTATTCCAACAGCTTACAGTAATAATAAAAAGAGGAATTAATGTATTTTGTAGTGTTCTTTATTGTGATTTAACAGTTAGCTAACTAATCTTTTGTTGTGTCACCAATATACTCATAGCATCTTCACTTTGGTTTAATAGAATTTACTTTAGTTTCATACAAATTGTTGCTACTTTTTATGCCATTAAGGATTTTTGGCTTTCAGAATGAGTGGTGCAAGTTTTAATGCACTTGTTTCTCAGACAATCTCAAAACCTGAACCCACATTTATTTAAGCTTTTTTATATATTGTATCCTAAATTTATATCTTTTGATTATATAATTAAATAAAGAGTGCTGAGTTTATCTAACTTAATAAAGAACCGCATGTTCTTTCAAAATTCTACCACAGTAGCAGAATCTTACCATCTTTCACAGATGACTGAAAAATATGTAATAATCAAAATCATTATGTTTAAACCCCCCCCCTGTTTAAGGCACCCCCCCCCCCAAAAAATGCACAATGTTAAACAACTATAACAGATAAAACGCTATTTACTATGCCTATTATTTTACGCTACTATGCCAGTATAAAAGTGAGTGATGAGCATAAACAGAAAGTAATAAGGGGGGAAAAAGATATTATTTGGTTGAAAAGTCCCTCTCCATAAAAAATCAAATAATTGTCTTCTCGGGCATCTTTTTTAATCTTTCCTTTGTTTCCTAGCACCACTTGAGACTCACTGGGCCTCCACTTCATTAAAAGCGTCCCCACGATTTGTTACTGTCTGCGTTTAAAAATATTTCTCAAGTGAGATATGACAGTGTCATGCTTAAATAATGTCATGTCATGTTTAAATTTCTTTGTCATGCTTAAATTTCTTTATTTCTTAGCACCACTTGAGACTCACTGGGCCTCCACTTCATTAAAAGCTTCCCCATGATTTGTTACTGTCTGCGTTTAAAAATATTTCTCAAGTGAGATCTGACAGTGTCATGCTTAAATAATGTCATGTCATGCTTAAATTTCTTTATTTCTTAGCACCACTTGAGACTCACTGGGCCTCCACTTCATTAAAAGCTTCCCCATGATTTGTTACTGTCTGCGTTTAAAAATATTTTTCAAGTGAGATATGACAGTGTCATGCTTAAATAATGTCATGTCATGCTTAAATTTCTTTATTTCTTAGCACCACTTGAGACTCACTGGGCCTCCACTTCATTAAAAGCTTCCCCATGATTTGTTACTGTCTGCGTTTAAAAATATTTCTCAAGTGAGATATGGCACTGTCATGCTTATGCTGTAGTTTGCTATAGATATATGATACTGTTATGTGAGAACTTTACATCTTGCTCCAGCTTGTAAAATTTTCATAGGTCAAAGAACTAAGATCATATTTTTTTTTTCCTCTTTCTATGTAGACATTTCTTTCACAATCGCCTTTCACTGCTGTTTCTGCAGCTTTTACTTCTTCACCTCACTTTTATAGTCCTTTGTAATTCTCCACATGTTCATTTTTAACTTTCAAACTGAAGCACAGAGACATAGTATTGTAGATAACAAAAAGGGTTTAAGTCAAAGCCTTTAAAGTGCCTACTTGAAATACAATCTCATCATAATTTCCTCTAAATTAAAATCATGGTGCCACGGATCACTTGCTACTAAGCTTCAGTAATGAAAGTAAACAATAAAAAATGTTAAAATGATGTTTTTTGGAAATCACTGAGCGTTAATTTTATGGCAAAAGTTACCTCAAAACATATTTAAAAATCATCTGTTGCCAACCTGAGACATTATTTGCCATTTTTGTTCAGATAATTTATTCATGATGAGAAGCATTCATGAAGTCATTCTGAGGTCCCACGGTACTTTAAATTATACACTTCCTAAATAAAAATGAGAATTTTATGCAGATAACTTCAGCACTGGGAATAAATAAAACATATTATTTAATTCTTTTTATAAGCCCCACAGATAGTAAAAAAGCCTAGTTAAGAAAATGTTCAATATGTTTCAATTAAATTCAAGTTCAATATGCTTCAAATAATTCAAGTTAAAATAATTTTATATTTTTACGTTACAGAATCTAAGAATACATTCATTATTTTCTTGGGACAGTTACAAAGTTAATGACTAGTACTGTTTTACCTAATATGGTAATTATCAAACAATCCATTTTATTTTGTAATTAATCACTCAAATTTAAGGGACTATTTAATTCTGATTAAAAAATGTAATGAAAATCAACACATTTATTTTTATAGTACCTCCATTAATTCTTCATTTAAAGATTTAGAATAATTGCTATAGCAAAAAGAACATATCATAATTGAGCTTTCTACTGTATGGTAGCTATTTTAAATAGTTTGTGTTTTTAAAACCACTCTACCTCCCATATTGAAACTGTTCTCAAAAATTTTATTTTATTTTATTTTTAGAAACTTTATAACTGAATGTATGAACACAGAAAGAATCAATCATTAAAGACATAAAATGTAACAAACTTTCACAAATTTCTCTTGCATAAAAATTAAAATCTTTTGTTACTCAAACATTTTAGGAAACATTGATCTGAAAGTATTTAACAACATTTAGATCAGTTAAAAAATATAAACTTTACTCTCCAGTTCAGAAATAAAAATTAATATACATAATTAAACTGCTAAAATTGTGATTCTGCTTTTTCAACTAAATGGCATTTTAAGTCACTTTGCATTGTTTTACATTATTCAAGAAAAGAAAGGTGCATATTTCCCAAATTTAGATATAAAAAATTATTCCATAGAAATCCCTCAGTGTTTGCCAAAGGAAACTTTAAAAGAAGCCTTCAAAATTACTCATACTGCTCACACTTTTAAAAAGATTACAGGTTCAAAAACTCAAAGCTTCCATTTCCTCCCCCCCCCCATTATTCAAATGTTTCAAATCATTACCTAAAAACTTACTAACATATTTCTTTGCAAAACTTGCAAAAAATTACTTTAATGACATCCAACAGAAGCACTCATTAAAAACAAAAGAAAATGATTGTTGTAATTCCAGTTCACTTGGATCATTAGTATAATCTTGTAATGACCATGAGTAGATTACATTAAATATTTTGCCAAATTATATACAAAAAATTAACTTCCAACTTCAAGTTATAAGATATTTATCCCGTTTTCTTAGTATGCCTTCGGAGTGTAGTGGTCAGCATGCCCGGCACAAATTCGAGAGGTATGTGGTTCAAGTTCCACCGAAGGAATTGCTTGTTTTTCACATTTCCTGCTTTCAAAAAATACCTAATGTCTCTACAGTGGCGCCTGAACTAAAAAGGTGATGGATGATGATTCTTGTCCACCAGGATTTGGCGAATGGGTCCCCTAACCTCCAGTCGCCCTTTAAAAGGAGGAGTGTATACGGTATTTCTCCCGCCTTCTAGCATGCTTTTGTGGTGTACTGGTCAGAACGCTTGGCATGTATTCAAGGGGTTAATGGCTCGAGTCCTGGTGAGGGCACTGCTCATTTTTCAAATCTCCTGCTTTCAAAAAATACCTAAAGTGTTTTAATTTGCTATATTCCATTCAGAAAATTTCCTTTGTATCTTCTTACTAAATATAAGTGTTTTTTAAAAACTTACTTAAATATGTTTTTCACTAAACAAAGATTTAAAATTTTGCTTTAATTAAAAATTTCTGCTTTGTTTGGTTATTGTAACTACTGTTATATGAAGAATTTAAGAGATGAGAACTTATGATTGACAGTTAAAATTAAAGATTCATTTTACTTTATTTTAAAAGGCTTCACCTCTCCCCCCACCCTCAGATTTGTGGCTTTTGTATCAACAACATAATAAAATGTACATTATTTTAAGTTTTATGTGTAGCTGAAAATTTTCTAACAGAAATCAATTTTTTGTTTTCAGAATCACTTAATTATTTTAGCTCAGTTTAAATGTTACTAAAATGTACTTGAAAAAATTAAATACAAAATTGCAAAACAACTTACATCAATCTGACCAGATGCCAGACTGCTATCCAAATGACTATAAAGGTTATTCAAAACTTCTCTAAGTTTTTTGGTAGATTTTAATGGCTGAAGTAACATAGCTTGAAAATTGACAGGAAGTCCATATCTTAAAAAAATACACAAATAAATAAAAATAATAAAAAAGTAATCTACAGGTATGAAACTTTTACAAAACATAAAAGAGTCATTAAATTAATTAAATAGTACAATAATAAGCTATTACAGTTAACCTTCTGATTGCAGCTTCTACTAAGTGATCAGTATTTCTGAGAAGGAACATTACCTCTAAGGCCCATATCACACACGCATTTGTTTCACACGAAGAACTGTTTTGGACAATTTTTCTGCTTAGTTTACTATTGAAAGAAAGAAGCACGATTTTTTCCTTCCTTTCGAAAAAAATTGCAAGTTGTTCATTTTCAACCAATCAGCTATCAGCTTGTTTGTTACAGAGAAAGATTTTGCCCTGTGTTAACCCCAAAGTGAGATCTGATGATTGGCAGTTGTGACAAAGCAGAAAAACTGTTCCAAACAGTTGTTCTTCCAAAGCAAACGGATGTGTGATAACAGCCTAAAAGGACCAAAACATCTGGAATCATAGAGGTCATCTTAGACAGAGGTTCCGTGCTGTAAGAGTACCAAACCAAAATTTTGTCTGCACCATCCATTCGTTTAGCTTTTTGCTGCTTAATTTGTGGTTTATAATTGGACAACATTACACAATACTGTAAGCAATATTCTTCATTTGTTCTAATATAATAAAGTAATTATTAATCCTAAATTTGCATTGTAACGTATTTGCGTTGCTACACTACCAACATAATTCTACTAAGAAATGTAAATTACCGCAGACGATTATCCTCAAAGAATATCCGCAGACGATGTGCGCACTTAAAAATGTTTTTTCAGTTATTCTGTAAGTTTTGACTAATAAAGTGTTGTTGTTTGTTCAAAAATGGCGAGTGTTCTTTAAAAACTTCATTACAGCATCATGTCAAACACAAAAGAAACAAGGAAAAAATTAAAAAGAAAGTTTATATCGCTTGAAGATAAAATCCAAATTTTAAATCGTTTAGAAGGCGGGGAAAAAATATATCATCTGTTGCAAAATCAACAAATTTGAATGAATCTACAATTCGAACTTTAAAGAAAAATGCAGATAATATAAGGAAAACTGTGGCAGATGGCTGTACGTTAGATGCAAAACGTGTTACTTACACACGAAATTCTAATATGGTTAAAATGGAACGGGCGTTAATGATCTGGTTGGAAGACTGTATAGCCAAAAAGATTCTTATCAGTGGAAATCTTATCAAGCAGAAAGCACTTAAAATCTACGAACATTTAAGGAATATCGAGCATTCTTACTCAGGGCTAGAAAATCATTCGTTTTCACGAGTAAAGGATGGTTTGAAAAACTAAAAAAAAAGGTACTCATCGCACAATATTAAGTTTCAAGAAGAACAGGCCTCAGCAGATACTGAGGCTGCCAAAAATTATAAGCTGGAATTAGCTAGAATTATCAATGAAGGAGGTTATTCACCTGATCAGATTTTTAACACCGATGAGACGGCATTATATTGGAAAAAACTACCATCTAGGACCTTCATTTCGAAAAATCAAAGACGTGCTCAGGGGTTTAAACCTTCAAAAGATGCACACATGAAGTATCACCCTTCATGTGTGCATCAATCTATCAGGGAGCCTGATGATAAAACCAATGATAATAAATCGTTCTTCAACTCCCCGTGTAATGAAAAGACCCAATTGCCTGTATTCTGACGATCTAATAAGAAAGCTTGGATGACTCAAGATTTATTTAAGGATTGGTTTTATAATTGTTTTATCCTGGCAGTGGAAACCTATACAATGGAAAAAAATTTGTATTTCAAAGTTTTATTGGCTCTTGATAACGCTGGTTGCCACAACATAGAACTGGATCATCCAAATGTGAAAATTGTCTTCCTTCCTCATAACTGCATGTCATTAACACCAAGGTGTCATTCAAACTTTAAAAATGTACTACACACTCCAACTTTTCCAAACCATTTTCGACAGAGTAGAAAATAGTGAAAATAAAACTCTTATTCAAGTGTGGATAGAATTTTCTATTTTAGATTGTATTAGAAACGTGTCATCGGCTTGCGCAGAAATTAAACCATCAATGCTTAATGCGTGCTGGAAACCTCGTCTACCTCAAATGGTTCAAGCAATACAAGATGATTCTAAAATTTCACTCCCAGTTGCAGAAAAAATAAACATTGCTTCTCATTTAAGTGATAAAGAATTTGCAGTAAACCATCAGGATGTAAGAGAACTAATACTCAAGGAAGAAACTTTAGATGAGGAAGAACTGATAGAATTAATTGATGCACCCACCTCAAATGCATTGGTAAACGAAAATAAGGAAAATGAATGGGTGCCAAATCTTGATTTACAAGATGTGAAAAAAGGGCTAAATTTGGCTAAAGAATTAGAACTTCATTTCATTGAAACTGATCATTCAACGGTGCGCAGCATAAAGTTTAAAAGAGAGTTAAGAAATTGCTTAGCTCCCTATAGAGAGGTTTTAGTGGAGTTCATGGTTTCAATACAACGCGGTAGACGGTTTCCATAGAACACACTACGAATTAGCCTGATTTGTACACAGTTAAATCCGAGTTTCTTATAGCGCGGTTTCCATATAACGCGGTACGCACTCACCGCGCTATAGGAGGATTGACTGTATATTATATGGGATTTACTTTTTAAGTCTAAATGAGTTTATTCCAATAGAAATATTACATCAGCCACATACATAGAGATAAATTTTATAACAGTTACATGAAAGTAGGAGTAAAGAAATGAAATATTAACTACAAACCTTATTACTTCACATTTTATTCTAAATAGAAATATTATCATTGCAATGAAAATCAGATTCAGTATAACTATCATTTCAATAATAAATGTAGTCGTATGTGTTTTGGTAATATAAAAATATTTTATTTCTAAACTATCACAATCAAAATAATAGCATTAATACTAATAGTAGGATACTTTACTAATAGTGCCAAATTTATTCTAACTGTGATATCAAATTTATGTTTGCTGCATATTTGAGTTTGGTACCTAAATTTCATTAATATTATTAAAGGTCTAAATTTTAAGACACTATTCATTCAGTTGATTTTTAGACCAAGTTGTTCCAAATATAGATAGGTGCTTCCTTAGCACTCCATACCATAAAAATTTCTTTTAACTGTTGCATTAAACTTCCAACAGTGATTCATTTCTTTTGTAAATTAATTGGCTTTGAAGTGGTCCATTAATTGGCTTTGAAGTAGTCCAAAATTAAACATGTCCAAACTAAGCAAATGTAAATTTTCTATTAATTTATTGTCATGCAAATCAAAATTTGATTGGCTTGTTTAATGGAATATGACAAAACATATCTATATGCTTTTTAATTTAAAGCTAGTTTGCATTTCTAGAAGTGTCATATTTCACTCAAAGAATGGCATCAAGCACTGCCACACATAAAATTAGTGAAAAGAATACACACTTGCAGTTCAGTACAAGGTATATGAATTTTTATTTCATGGTGTTATATGCAAAAACACAAAAATTTTAAATAAAAATGATTTTATTTATAAAATAGGCATAAATAATTAGAAATATTTCCTTCATGAAATTTATGGAGATAGTCTTAAAAATGAAATTTAGATATTTTATATGATGAAGGTAATTCAACTGCAAATTCCAAAGGGTACTACCATTAAATTACTTTTGTCCCAAAACCTGAAGATTTAGATCTCAGTGGGTTAAGGTAACAAACCCCATTCTTTATGCTAGGCTAAAGGAGTGAAAACATAATAAACAGTAAAACTCTGCTTAAGCAGACTTTACTTCATGAAATTCTGCTTCACTGAAATAGTAAAGTAATTTTTTTTTTGGCTGGCCCCTGATACCGATTAAAACTCAAATCTTTTAATAAGAGTAATTACTCTTCACAAATTACACCACGAGCTTACCTGATGTTATACATTTTCTTGCACAAGTTTTTAGAAATCTATAAACATAAAATGTGAGAGCAAAGATATCTCTACTTACCTCAAAACAGATTCAACAAAGACTCTTAAGGCTTTCACGTGAATCCATGCAACAAAGCATTCACTAAAATTCACTTTTATCCACCTGAACAAAAGACTCTGCAACACAGAATTTACATATATTAGAATAAGGAATAGTCTAAAATTAGCTGACAGGCCAATTTTGGGGGGAAGGGCAGAGTGAAAATTTCTTAACAATAAAAAATATTTTTAATAAACTTTAAATTTGCTTATTAAATATTTATCAAAACATATAAACAATAATAATATTAATGCTAAGGAGAGAAATTTAAATTTATATTTATTTTCTATCTGAAATCTAAAGTTTGGTACCTGTAAGACATTTTTGTTGGCTACCCTTTGTAATTGAAATGTACTGTCAGTTAAATATATTAATATTTCAGACTGATATTTATTCCAAATAATTCTAATATGTTTAACTAATTATTAAATGATTTATGTTAAACTAAAAAAATAAATGAATTCTGAAATCTTCCACTGCTTTCAGAGAAAACTTTCCAAGTGGGACAAAACTTGAGAATAATTATTTTCTTTCTCTTATTTATTAAACTTTCCTTTGATACATAAAATACATGTGTTTGTATATAAATAATTATCAGTTTGGTGGGTAAATACAAAATTTGTTTGTATAATACCAAGACACAAGAGAAAAATTATTAGAAATTATTTTTACCATAGATTCTAGATGCTCATCTGACAACGAACTTTCATTAATTTTCAACTGCAAAAAAACTGCTCATATATAAATGTTTTCCCCAACAAAGTGACTGTGAAAGCAAAGCGTTTTGTTTGTTATTTCATAGTCTAGTCAAAAGAGTGTCACACTTGGTTCGTTTTACTGATCCAAGAAATTTTGTTCATTAAGCAAGTAAACAAGACATGATAAAGAACAAATAAGTTTTACTACAAATTAAGATTTAAAAAATTGTTTTGAAATACAGCATATAAAGAGAATTGAATGATTTGAAATACCATCCACCATAAAATAAAATCAACTTCATATTTTTTAGTTCTCCTCCCCCTTGGCATTCTTGTTTACATGCGGTATGGGAGTACGTGTAAAGGAATCTGTGTAATAAGTAAAGCATCTTATAATTTGGTAATTCTCTAAATATTATTAAATTAGAAGAAAAAAAGTTCATCTAATAAAATTTCATTTGTTGCAAATCTAAATTTAATGGATATAGAGAAAATTACATTCACAGCAATAGATTAAAATGAAGTCATTTTTCTGTTAAAAAAAAAATTGATGGTACTCTCTTCTCTTTTAGTTTAAACAATCGCTAGTGTTTAATGTGTAGCATTACTAATAAAAGCATAAGGATGTTATAGAACAAACAAAACAAAGAAAAGATTTTACACACATGTATTTTATTTTATTTTTTACTTATCACACTTATTCATTCAAAATTACCCTATGTAAAATTGGTCAATGATAAAGAAGATACATAATTTAAAATATCTGCACTTATATTCCTAGTTAATGTTAAATCTATAGATGAACTGTCAAGTGTACTTGAATAGTTACTTGGCACCATACTGAGATTAAAATGATGTTTCATAAAATCAAATGCCCTTTTATTTCATTTGACATCTACACTGAAATCTCCCATCATAATAACAAGAACATCTGTATCTACAGTACTTCTTTGATCAACAATGTAGTCTCAGAATATTTCATTAATGCACTAAATAAGAACATTTTCAAATCTCCTGAATTAATACTGGATGAATATATATGGGTGCTAGAATAAATCTTGATTGTTCATTAACAATTACATCAACCATAAAAATGCCGTATTGCCTGCTTTTGAGTCTTGTATTTTCTTACACTGCTTAATAGTAAATTCTACTGATACAAAACTTGCTACATTCATCGAATTTCTAAAAATCATAACTGCACTAGCTTGGCAAAATAAAATAAAATACAGCAAACATCACACAAACACACTGTCTACCAGATGACCTTGTCACTCACACATGATCATGCACAAAGCTTTGACTTCCCCAAAATTTCACAAAACTTTACATTTTTGATGTGTTACTATACATATGCATTTTGTCCAATTTAATCCCCCCCCGATGTGCTCTTTTATCTACTTAATAACGTATTTAGATTCAGTGTAAAATTTGCAGTTTTGAAGATATAAGCATTCTCACATACCTCAAATGGCATCTTAATTTTTGCTTTCCCATCAAACCATTATGGAGGAATGTAATCCTACAGTAAAACAAATCTCATGCGGACACCACATGAGTTCCTTGTGCGGAATATTAAATTATACGCATTTATATGCATTTCATTCAATTTCATTAAAGATAGATTTCTTATTCAATTAATTCAGTTCTCAGTTTGCAACACGACAAAAATACCCAAAAACTCAAAATATCTTCATTAAAAATTGAAGAATATCGAAAAACATAAAACATCAAATACAGCTAAAACAATTAAAAAATAATTTTTACAAATAAAATTTTAGACTTTCTATGCAAAAACAAGCAATTCAGCCAGCAGGCAAGAAGGCAGATTTTTTGGTGCACAAAGCTAAAACTTTACATTTTGTGCCACTCGGCAAAAAGGCACTGAAGGTGCAGAAACTGACTTAATTCACTATTCTACACAAGTGCCTGGCCCCAGCCACCACCCCTGTTCTTATTGGTTGCCGTTTATGACGTCAGGTTGAAGAGATTTCATTATCTGTTCCGTTTACGTTAGATGAACTTATACTGCTTTGGTCTTGGTTATGTGTAAATGTGAATTTGTGGAGCTGAGGCTCAAGCTTTTGGCGCGCAAAAATGCCGCGGGGAATTCATTTCGTCTCTATATGACATCACAAATTGTGTCCAATAAGAGCTTGGGGTGGTGGCTGGGGCCAGGCGTTTGTCTATTCTACTAAGTTTTAAATGTAAACAAATATGGCCACTACGGCCAAAATAATTAGACTTAGTTGCATTTAAACAACTTTTAAATTGTTGATAATTCTACAAATATTGCATGCATATTTACTATAAAGGCATAAAAACCTTAACCGGAATATAAGAACAACATAATTTAATCATTTTTAAAGCAAAAAATGCACAATTTACCAACGTATAAGAATAAAAAAAACTGAGCTCCCTGAGCCGAGTAAGAGAGTGGGTACCTTTACATATATATGGTATACATATACTTTTGGTGTGGTCAAATGCAACCAAAAAGGGAGGTGCACAACGAAATGTTCTACCAGTCCTATATACAAAATTTCAATGTTCTGGGGCTACTCATTTTTGAGTAATGCGAAATACATACCTACATACGTACAGACGCCACGGAAAAATTATGTTCTTAATCCATTTTAAACCAGTTTTATAATTCGTTTCGGATTCTGTCCTTACATAGAAATGTCATGTAAAAACATCATCACTAAATTGCATTCGATAGTGGTCAAAATCAATATTTTCGTTGAAATATGACACCCAGAATTTTCCGTGATTACAATACTTTTACTTCACATAAGAAAGTAAAAAGTAAATATGCCTTTTTATGTAAAAAATGCAAATATGTTAAAGTATTACATTTTGATTTGTAGTGCTTCTAAGTGACTGTTCATTTCTATAAACTGAAATGCCAAGAATTTTTTTATTAATTTTTTAAAATAATATTTCTGAATGTTGGTTACTTACAGTGGTTATGCTTGCAATTAAAATAAACAAAACTCTTTTAAAATATTTAAGCCCTGTGAATATCAGGTGTGAATAAAAGCTCTTTCATTTGTATTCATTCTTTTACTATTCTTTTCCTTAGTTTTCTTAGGAAAGGTAGCTAATAATTCTTTAGATATTTTTCTTTTCATTAAACGTACATTTATGATAAGGTTTAAACTTTGGCAGTTTACGTAAAATTACGTACAGAATAAAATATGCAATGAGGTAAAAATAAAGAGATAATTTATATAAGAGGTGCAGTTATATCATTACATAATGGGTTACTGGTTTCTATATTAAGCCCACATTTTTTTATTAAAAATAATAATAATAAAATGATTCATGATTAAGTATTTGAAACAAGGTTTTAAAAAAGAGAAAAGCTAGTGATAAGCCAAAATTTCTAGCGGTGGGAAAAAACTTTTAATTACAGTGGTTATGACTAATGTCCAAACTCACGACCTTTCCCCTTGGAATCCATACTGACATTCAGCTAATTGATACAATCATTGTGAAGAAAAATAACGGAATTAGTCGAAGTCACTTCAGCGGTAATTTAATTAATATTCGATAAATGAGTGTCATATGGCCCAGGTTGTAACTGTCCTCGAGAATTTTGTAGCTGTATTTTATTGAATACTTCTTTCAATAAATTCACAGTCAACTGCTTTATGTTAAAGTTATTCTGTTCAAGTTAGTTTTTGATGCATTTGATATTGAGATACTTATAGAGCTTTTTGTAATGCATGAAACTGCAAACATTTGTAATAATTAAGGAGAAAAGTTGATTTCATAGAAATTGTAATTTATTTAGTTTTCTACTGCTTATGGTGTTCCACACAGGTGAAACATATGGATATATTCATCAAATCATTGCTTTATAAATATGCTTTTTCTTCAGTGAGAATTTGAAATTTCTATCAATAAACGATTTGAGAGAACTGAGGATACTGCAAACAATATTGATGATTTTATTGACATACACAATTACGATCTCTTTAAATAAAAACTCATCATTATGTGGTTACAATGTTATATTGAAAAATGTAAACAAGAAGTTTTCCAGATTATGACATGTGATAAGAGCTCAGTTACCTACTGGCTGTTCATTCATGTTACAGACAAAAAAGTAAACACCAGCGAACTCAGGTTTTACATCCTATCCGTAATGTCGAATTTACACTGGCGGAAAAAAATAGCAGGGACTATGTCGTGATCGTACTCGTGTAGTTCGGCCTTGATGTGGTACTGTCACTGAAGAGACAATCACACACTAGTTCATGGTATGGAGTGGCCTTGGAGCCAATAATGTGCTGGTGTGGAAAAAGTAAAACCATATTGTTTATTCTCCAGTTCAATCAGCATTATGTTTTGAGTATGTATGCTGGTATTGGCATGGAGTGAAGGTGCAAAACTAGTTGTACATGGTTTCAAATTAAAGCAAAGTTTCATTTGTTCAGATTATACATGAATAACATTTTAAATAAATTGTTTGTAATAATGTCATTGTAATTTCCTTATCACAAATTAATTTGTAATATATATTTTTTACATGATTTCATGCAAAAATTATTCATATTGCTCTTATTTTGTTTCATTTTTAAATGACACATGCTAGCAAGTAATGTATCATTGAGAAATAATTTCGCCTCTAACTGCAAATCCCACATTGACACACACAACATTTAGTCTTTAAATTCTATAATTAAAAGCTTAGCAATCAGTCTGACACATATAATCACCTTTTATTACTTCTTTTAAATTACAATCCTTATAATAAGTAAGTCAGCATATGGGTACAGTCTACTTCTATGTCAGAGCAATTACTATCAATACAACTTCACATTACCAGCAGTAACAATGTTAGAAGCAACACGATATTATGAAAATATACAATTAGAATTATACTTGCCAGCTGTCGACTTTTGTCACTCTTCAGTTTTGCATGCTGACTTTTTCCATCTGCTAATTCTTTCTCAGAATAGGTAAAATCTCGAACAATGAACCTTTATTTGATAAATAACAATATTGAGATAAAAACCTTGCACAAAATACGGGGAAATGCATGAATTAAGATTAGTGCAATTAATTTTAAATATACATGTATATTACTAAGCACCTATTATTTAAAGTCAGAAAGTAAATTAACATAAAGTAAACTCTAGTAAGACAAACCCTGTCTGAGATGACCATCTCTGTTAAGCGAAAGCATCTAAAATCATGTTGTATTTACCACATACAATATATGGTTCTCCCCAACCAAAATTTTTGAATCCGAAAACTTAACCTTGCCTTAAATTCACATATTAAAAAAAAGTACTGACATTGTCAATGTTTTCAAATTGTACAGCACAGAGAATTATCCCTCATACCTCCATAAATTCCTTTATGTAAAATACAAAAGAGCCTTTTTCAGATGCAATACTGACAGTAACTGTAATCCTCATGATGCTGACAATGAGTAACAGTTCTAGTATCTAAGTCCAGTAAAGTTAACATATTATGTATGTGTAACTATAAATACCACTATTAGAATATTATTACAGAATTTGTATTTATTAGCTATTTTTAGTAGACTTGCAATTAAATTGCTTCATTTTCCTGTGCAACACAGCGTATGAAGAATTTAAAGAGAAAGCTACGCCGAAAAAGCAGAAATACAAGAGCGTGTGCATTTAACATTTAATAAATACGTAGGTATCTCGTAATTGCTTTTGCTTTCCAGAAAAATCAAGAAAATAGATTTTACCAGAATATTCTCATGAATGATTAAAAAGCTTCTAAAAGATGAGTTGTTTTAAGCGACCTGTTGTTTAGTTAGTGCTGTTATTGACTGTAGCAAATTTGCTGTCAGATCGAATTGAAATCTGTATTTACAGCAGTTCTAAATATAACTGCTGTGAGATATTGTGATATTGTAGGAATATCTCTGAGGAAAGATTTCAGCATTTTGTTTAATTTCTTGCGAAAAGAAAATATTTTATTAACTTTTTAATGACTTGTGCATTCAATCCATTACGAACCCGTACGCACACAACAATTTTTGGCATCAGAAGTGGGATTTGAATGCCAATTACAAGAACGATGGAAGAACAATAAAGGCAATTTATGGCAGCCTTTGCTGCATTTAAAAAAGAGATTAAAGCTGGCCAAGATTCCATTAAAGAGAAGATGAAAGCAGTTCAAGAAAACATGCAAGCTGGTCAGGAATGAGTTAAAAAGTTTTCAGTTAGAGTTTCTGCCATCCAACAACAAACTGATAAAATGGTTTCTGCTGCTATCGCCAGAGAAGTTGACACCTTAAGGAAAAGCATAGCGACAGAAGGAAGCAATTCTGAGGGTTTTAAATTTTTACCCATGGCTGCTCGTCTCTTACTGAAGTTATCTACATATCATGGGAAGACCTCTTGGCAAGTATATAAGATACAATTTTGTATAGTGGCGGATGCGAATGGATGGGATTCCCAATCTAAGGCCTGTCATCTCGCCACTTCTCTGAGAGCAGACGCAGCAGATATCCTGCAGACTCTTCCCGAAAACCAGAGACTAGACTTCGAAGCTCTACCTGGCACATTGAAGCTGCACTTCGAGGAGAAATGTTTGAAAGACTACAGTAGGCTTCAATTAAAATCCTATCAACAGAAGCCCAAAGAAACACTCTAAGAGCTCACCACGGATGCTGAAAGGCTGTCTTACCTCACCTTTTTGAGTGCCCAAGAGAAACAAGGGAAATACTGTCCCTGTAATACTTTATCGACGGCATCTGACATCCTGAAATACAGAAAGCTCTACGAATGGCAGATGTCAAAGACTTAAAAAGCACTCTGGTAGATGCCATGAAATTCGAGGCACCCCAGCAAGCGACTCACAGAGATCGCCACTCAGTCAGAGCCGCTCAAGCCAGTGGACTGCTCGTCTAAACGATTTAACTAGACAAGTCAATGCCTTGAGGCGGAATAGGATTGACACGAAACAAACACTAAAGTAATGGAACTGTGGTGCAGAAGAGCACATACAAAGAAACACAAAAACACCACACGGCACGGGATGTGAAGACCACACTTAGGAAGAGGAGAAGGGAAACTAATTTGTGGCCATCTCACAGAGGGGAGTTTATCAAATAATGAAAAGCCCCAGTTTAAAGAACTTGAGATTTCTGCAATGAGTGGCGGCAGTAATGGACTCTTCATCATGGGACATATTAATGAATTTCCCAGCAATATGATCATCAATACATGAGCCAATGTTACTATTATCAGAAAAGATTTGGCTCAACAAATGGAAGGTAAACTTACCTGGATACTGCCCTGCATTAGCCTCCAGACTATATCCGGTGAGAAGATTGACAGCGATAGAAAAGTAAACATCAACAACATGTTTAGAAGTGCCACCTACTATCACATGGCCTATGTGGCAGAGAATACAGACCCTTACATATTCAGATTGGACTTTCTAAGGAAATACAATTTTTCCTTGAACTTTAAAAGTATCGAACTGCATTCTGACTCTGAGGACACAGCCTTATTTAGGATTAATGGTAAAGGAGTGAAGTCTGTCCATAAAATTATAGCTTAAAACGATATCACAATCCCAGCAAGAACAGAATTTTGACTTCCTGGATCTATTATCGAAAATAGAATTTTCCGCTATTGCCAATGTAACTGAGAAGGCGAGAGTTATTAAGAAAGGTGAAGTGGTGGTAGCATGTACTCCAATGACCAGCATTAAATGAAACATTAACACTCCATACTCGTGTACACTAACACTCTTCAGAGAGCATTACATCAGAGTTATTGCCCAATGCGCAATTAAGAGATGATGAGATGAATGCTGCTGAAAGTGTCATTCAAGAATTTCATGACGTTTTCCCCCGCTCATCTTCTGACTAAACCACTTTGACTCATCATAGAATTGATACTGGAGATCACCCACCAATTAAGCTACACCCAAGACGTCTGCCAATATCTAAACAGGAAAGGGTAGGAAAACTTCTAAAGTACATGCAAGAAAGCAATGTCATTGAGCCTTCAGCAAGTCCTTGGGCATCTCCTATCATCCTGTTGAAGAAGGAAGACAGTTCAACCAGATTTTGCATTGACTATCGCTGGTTGAATGAGGTTACGAAGAAAGATAGCTACCCTCTTCCTAGAATTGACGACATTCTGGACACTCTTTCTGGAAGCAAGTGGTTCTCGACACTTGATTTAAAGATTGGATATTGGCAGGTAGAAATACATCCTGATGAACGAGAAAAGATGGCATTTAGTACCAGACAAGGACTTCGGCAGTTCAAGGTGATGCCGTTTAGACCAGGGGTGAGCAACACGTCGCCTGTTAAACATTTCTAAAATTGAATTTATTTTATCGACTTTCTCCCATCAATATATTGGTACAAAAATAATTATAATAAATGGTAGTACATACTAAACCGAAAAAATTTTTTGTGACAAGTTACTCACTTGTCAGTGACTTGTTCAAGCATGCAATAAAAACACGCCGCGTCTGTGCTTGTTTGTGTTTGCTTCTGTCACACAATCAGTCAGACTGGTAAGCTGTTAACTAGCAATTTTAGCAATTCTTGTGTTTCTTGAAAGGCGTGAGCGCAATATTATTGTCAAAAAGGTGTAGGCTACATAGCCGCACTTGTGCTGCCAAGCCATTTTCAGGTAGTGACACCTATTGATGGATAACGAAAGCGCTAATAACTACTACTACTTTTGCTTCTAGCCGGGGATTCCCCGTTGCATGTAAACAGAGTAGTTATGTTCTTAAAAAATACAAGCCGTGCTATAGAGAGAAGAAATAAAGATGTTGTAATGCCAAAGTAGATTCTTGCTTTTTGAACATTGCAAACAACAAAAACACTGCAGCGGTAACAAAGGTAATATTAGAGTTTTTTAATTCAAGATTAAGTTTTCCAACAAATTTTTTTATTTTCATAATTTTAATCCAAAATAGCATGTCGGAAAAGCAAATAAAAAAACGGAAGGTTGCGGATAAGCACAGGCATTTCCAAGAAAAGTGGAAATTTGATTATTTTTTCACTTTCGTCAAAGATACAGCTGTATGCATAATACACTCAGAGACTGTGTCGACATTAAAAGAATATAACATAAAAAGGCATTATGATACAAAACATGAACAACAATATAAAAACCTAACAGGACAACTCCAGATAGATAAGTTTAATCAAATGGAGAAAAAACAACAGGGTATTTTTGAAATTCAAACTATTTTATCAAATACGGCAGTAAAGGCTAGTTTTGTTGTCAGTCAAATACTGGCTAAAAAAAAAATGAAACTCTTTGCGGATGGAGAGATGATAAAAGAATGTCTGACTGCTGTTGCAGAAATAGCATTTCCTGATAAAATAAATATTATTTCAAACATTAGTTTATCAAGGTTCACCATTGCAAGGAGAATTGAAGACTTGTCCGAGAACATAGCAACAAGCTTCGTGAACGCACTGCAAAATTCGAATACTGTTCTTTGGCACTTGATGAGAGTTGGGATATTAGCGATACAGCACAATTGGCTATATTTTTATGTGGTATTGACACCAAATTTAATATTACCGAAGAATTGTGTTCACTGATTCCAATGCAAGAGACTACAACTGGCAAAGACCTGTACGATGCACTAAAGTCTGTGTTGGAAATTTTTTCAATTTTATTAGAAAAGAAGATTGGTATATCGACAGATGGAGCACGAACATTGTCAAGCATGGAGGCAGGAGTATCGGGAAGGCTATTTCAAGACATTAAGAAGGTCACAGGAAGGGAAATATTCGTTAACCACTGCATAATTCACCAGGAAAATTTGTGTGCGAAAAGACTGCGTTTGCCAAATGTCACAGTACCCATAATTAAACTAATCAATTTTATAAAGTCGCGAGTCTTAAATCACCATGAATTTAAGGAATTCCTGAAAGATTTAGAAACTGAATATGGTGATGTGGTTTTTAATACCAAAGTATGTTGGCTTAGTAGAGGTGCAATGCTAAAAAGAGAATACAACTTAAAAAGCGAAATACAATTGTGCTTGGATATGAAGGGATATCTCTTTCCTCATTTTGGTAATAAAGAATGGATATGAGATTTTGGGTTTCTTATCGACATGACTTAGCATCTCAATGATCTTAATGTGGACCTTTAAGGCAAAGGACAGTTTGTTCACAATTTGTATGATAAAATTCAGGGCTTTGAGCACAAATTAAAACTGTGGAAACAGCATCTTTTGCAGAATAATTTGTCTCACTTTCCACATTTAGAAAAAGAAAACGTTACTACTACAAAAAATATGCACAATATATAGATATTTTAATCAACGAATTTTAATTACGATTCCAAATGTTCAAAGCTGAGAAGACAGCGGTTTCCATAAAAATGTTTTCCTCACCATTTAATATCGATGTGGATACAGTTCCCAAAGACTTTCAAATGGAAGTGATTGACATGCAGAATAATCGCGATTTAACAAATGTATTTTTCTCAGTAAACATCAAAAATTTTTATAAATCTTACGTGAGCCCTGAGAAATTTCCGTTTTTGACGAAAAATGCAAAGCAAATGATGTCTCTGTTCGGAAGACGTATGTTTGCGAACAATTATTTTCAACCACGAAATTAATCAAAAATGACCGATCAAGACCGAGTGATGCACGATTAGAAAGCTGCGTACGTGTAGCTATCTCATCCATTCCGGCTGATATTGATCAGTTTGCATCGAAAAAACAGTGCCAAATTTCTCATTAAAAATTCCAAATAAATTTGTTTTTCTGTTCTTTTCTTATTTGTTTTTATTTTGCATTAAAATTTGTATATGAAATCTTTACTTTTTTTTTAATTTTATATTTTTTTATTCTAATGTTTATTATAAATAAAGTTTTGTACATTATTAATAAGTGTTACTTTATGTGAGGCCCACCAAAAAATTTGAAAATTTAAATTGGCCCATTGATTAAAAAGGTTGCTCGCCCCTGGCTTAGACTACACTGGTGTGCAAAAATTAAGGACGAAGTCGAAAAATTAGCATATCAGCTGAACGAAGAGGCAGAGCGGACAGAAAGACCAATCAGGAGATTAAGTAAGGTGATGTACGGTAGCACATGCGCAGATATGTAGGTAGATGTAATGGGGGAGTGTCTGAGTAGTATAAAGCATGTTGTCGGTGTCAGATCAGTATTTCTGGCAAAGAGATTGCACGCCGTATAGCAGTTAAAATCACACCGAGTTGCTGTCTCAACGAGAAATGGCGAATAATCAATCTGTTAGACGACATCTGGATGCTTTTACCCGAGGTTGAATCATTGGGAAGTTGGAGGAAGGCCGCAGTGTGACAAGTGTGGCTGCAAAGTTCGGAATTGCTCACAGCATCGTTTCACGACTTTGGAGACAATTTCAAACTACAGGAACAGCTATTCGGGGGTTTAGTAGTGGTCGTCCATGAGGAACCACACCCGCAGATGACCGGTATATTGCCTTACAGGCCAGAAGAAGCAGGCGGCAGACAGCGGGAGAAATCGCTAGACACACGACACAGGCGACTGGACGACCGATATCGCGTTTTACCGTGGTCAGAAGACTACACGGTGGTGGTCTGTTTGCACGACGCCCTGTACGGTGTGTACCTCTAATGCCTACCCATCGGAGAAGGCATTCTCTGTGGTGCCGGGAACACCGGAACTGGAGAGACAATGAATGGGAACGAGTACTCTTTATAGATGAGAGCAGATTCAGTCTGAGTAGCGATTCTCATCGCATACTCATCTGGAGAGAGCGGGGAAGCCGCAATCATCCCTCGAACATCATTGAAAGGGACAGGTATGGAGGTGGCGGTGTTCTCGTTTAGGGATTCATCATGCTTGGTAGTCGTACAGACCTTCACAGCTTCGACACAGGTTCAGTCGACGGGACCTGTTATTGTAACGAGATTCTTCTTCCATATGTGAGTCTTTTTTAGAGGCCTGTGAGTCCGCAGTTCCTTTTCATGGATGACAATGCACCATGTCATCGCACAGTAGCTGCCGAACAGCTCTTAGAGAGTGAGGATATTGAATGTATGGATTAGCCAGCACGATCTCCGGATCTCAATCCCATCGAGCATGTATGGGATTTTCTAGGCAGACGCTTGGCAGCTCGTACCTTACCACCAGTAACGATTCCGGAGCTTCGATTGGCGCTGCAAGACGAATGGGCAGCAATGCCTCAACAACTCATTCTCAGCATGAGCAGACACTGTGAAACCTGCCTAGCAGTCAGGGGAGATCATATCCCCTATTAAAGACCGGATGTTTCTTGCTGGACACCCATCACAGGGATGTTTTGGCCTTCAGTCGCATTGCGCTCCATGCTACTTTTTCAATAAAGCTTCTTTTTATCTCTCTGATTTCTCTTTTAGTAAATGTTGCTTACATTAATCATGTCCTTACATATTGGGGATCTTATGGTATTAAATGTGTTGATTTGGAAAGTTTTTGTACAAAGTTATATTGAAAAAACCGTCTCGTCCTTAATTTTTGCACACCAGTGTAATCTCCGAATTTGTAGAGGGGGTTGCATTAAAGACATAGAATATTGTGTATAAAAGTTATTGAATTTTTGCTTTGCAATATATATATATATACATATCTTAAGGAAAATGTAAATTCGTCAATATTTTTTCTGTACGTTTTCATGAGAAATAATTTCCTTTCCACAGCGAATCGGATATTGCGAATCAACGGATATAACGAACCAAACTTTCGATCTCTTGAAGTACGTTATAGCGCTGAAGTACGATCTATTGAAGTACGTGTGTATTTTAAAATACAGTGTTTAAGGTTCTGCTATGCCTAGAAGCTTATCTGAATGTTTGCAGACCCTACCAGATTGGAAAGGGAGCTATTGCTTTAGTCTGAAGCAAATAACCCTGTTGGGAGGGGAGCGGAATGTCTTCTTGGGGGGGGGGCTTTCTAAGGGAAACAGGCTCATATACACGTTACACAAAGGGAAAGGCACGAAAACAGCCCTGCAGCCAGCCTGTTCGCGGGATTGGAATCTCGGACCGAACTACCAGTGTTTAGCAACTTTACCGCTCGGCCGCTGATGGGTCTAAAACTAGCAGAGATGGCGACAGTACGTAACTGTAAAGCGACGCCGCCGAAAGCTGTAACTCTAAAACATGGAAATCCTCGGCTAAAATGCGCAAGTAATGTGCATTTTGTTGAGGACCACGGAAAATTATATTAAAAGTTCAAATCACAATAACAGGTTAATTAACATAAACTACTGCAGCTTTAAGAAGCGAAGTTTTGAGAGGGGCTGCCACTTTCATAAGAGACCATCTTGGAAAGGTGGTCATCCCGAAAGGATTCGCTGCATTATTCTGAGCGGTGGCACGTAAAATATATTGTTAAAAGCATTTTTTACTAATTGCAGGAATAATGTAACTATGTTCTCAAAAAATTATAGTTTAGACATAATATAAACAACATGATTTAGATGCGTTATAAATCACACTGCTTATATTAATATTAAAAATAAAATAAAGATAGAGTAAACCCTCTCAGTGCCTCTGAAAGTGACCAGCATTTTTGAGGGCATAAACGAACATAGATATTGCGCATTACGACTAAAAGTTCTCGTTCGAGCAGACATAATGCTTGGTAGCCGGACCGACCTTCATATCTCCCAAGGAGGTTCGTCACCTGGGACTGCTATTGTAACGAGGTTCTTCTTCCTTACATGCGTCTTTTCACAAGGGCTATGGGTCCTCAGTTCCTCTTCATGGACGACAACGCTCCACCTCATCGCACAGTTACTGTAGAAGAGCTGTTGGAGAGTGAAGATATTGAACACATGGATTGGTCGGCAAGGTCTCTGGATCTAAATCCCGTCAAGCATGTACGGAACTTACTAGGGAGACCCGTGGCAGCACGTAACTTATCGCCAGTAACGATTCTGAAACTGCGATTGGTGCTACAAGAGGAACGAGCAGCAGTGTCTCAACAGCTCATTAACAACCACATATCTAGCATGCACAAATGGTGTGAAACCTGCCTAGCAGTCAGGGGAGATCATATCCCCTATTAAAGACCGGGTGTTTCTTGCTGGACACCCATCACAGAGATGTTTCGGCCTTCAGTCGCATTGCGCTCCATGCTACGTTTTCAATAAAGCTTCTTTTTATCCCTCTGATTTTTCTTTTAGTAAGTGTTGCTTACATTACTCATGTCCTTACGTATTGGGGATCTTACGGTATTAAATGTGTTGATTTGAAAAGCTTTTGTACAAAGTTATATTGAAAAAACCATCTCGTCCTTAATTTTTGCACACCAGTGTATGTAATGCGCCAACAACATTTGAATGTCTCATGGAGACTGTTCTGAAAAGTCTTTCCTATGAAGCATGTCTAATATACCTGGATGACATCGTCATCGTCAGAAAGTGTTTCGAAGAACATCTGGAAAATCTTAGAAAGGTGCTTCAGAAACTGAAAGAAGCCAATCTGAAGTTGAGGCCCGCTAAATGCAAATTATTTAGACAGGAAGTGACTTACCTCAGACATGCCATCTCTGCTGAAGGTGTGTGCATGGATCCTGAAAAAATGTCAGCCGTTAAAGACTGGAAATGTCCCAAAAATGTCTATCAGCTGAGAAGCTTCCTAGAGCTTTGCACCTACTATAGGAGATCCATGAAGGACTTTTCTTCCATTGCAAGATCCCCTTCACGAGCTGACGGAGATGAAGCAAAAGTTCTTGTGGACAAAAGAATGGGAGGGTGCATTTAACAACTTGAAGGAAGCTTTAACATCGGCTCCAATCCTGACGTATCCTCAGCTTGACAAACTATTTATTCTCAACTGTATGTGAACAATGAGAGTGTCAGTGCTGTTTTGTCCCAAGAAATTAACGGCCAAGAACATGTCATAGCCTACTGGAGCAAGTGTCTATCAAAACCGGAGAGAAATTACTGCATCACCAGGAAAGAATTGCTCACCATGGTTAAAGCCGTAGAACATTTCCATCATTATCTCTACGGCAAAAATTCCTACTCTGCACGGATCATGCTTTGTTGACCTGGCTTTTAAATTTCAAGAATCCTGAAGGTCAAATTGCCAGGTGGATGCAGAGATACCAGGAATATGACATCGCTATCCGTCATCAGAAGGAATCATCACACAGAAACGCTGACTCCCTATCTAGAAGACCTTGCCCAGAAAACTGCCAATATTGTTCCAGGGTCGACGCGAAATAAAAGCTGTCGAGTCCGGTCGCACGACAAATTACAACATCAAGATCAGCTGATCGAGATCCATGGAGTGACAAAGTAGTCAGGAAAGACCAGCTTGGAGACAGTGACATTAAACCCATAATTGCTTTAATGGAGGCCTCAAACAGAAAACCTACCTGGCAGGACATTTCGAGCTGTAGTCCTAAAACAAAACAATATTGGGCACTCTGGGATGCACTCCTTATTCGAAACGCCGTCTTGTAGAGGAAATTCGAATCGAATGGAAAGGCAGCTGATACTTCCAAGATCCCAGATTCCGAATATAACTATATAAAAACTATATAGCAGCTCTATAGGAGGTCACTTCGGAATAATGAACACCTTGCAGAGAGTTCGTGAGCACTTCTTTTAGAATAATGCAAAAGTGGTGCTAATCTTGCGATGCCTGTGCAGATCAGAAAGGACCAAAGAAACGCAGCCGAGGGAAGCTGCAGCATTATATTTAGCCCCTTTTGAGCATATCGCCTTTGCTATCTTGGGACCTCTGACACGAACTGCTAATGGCAACAAATACATTCTCGTTGTCATCGATTACTTTCCCAAGTGGCCAGAAGCATATTCTATTCCTGATCAGGAGGCTGCCACAGTAGCAAAGGTGATACAGCACAGGATTTCCAGGTTCGGAGTACCTCTTCAGTTACATTCCAAACCGGGAAGGAATTTTACCTCGGTTGTAATCAAAGAACTCTGCAAGCTATTCGGCATTGACAAAACCCAAACAATGTCTTTACATCCCCTGTCGAACGGCATGGTAGAGACATTTAATCGAACCATCCTTAATAACCTCTCATTAGTGGTTTCCAGAAACCAACAAGGCTGGGAAAAGAAGTTACCACTGTTTCTACTGGCTTACCGCAGTGCTGTGCACGAGACTACCAGCTATTCCTTATCTCAGATGCTCTTCGGTTGTGACCACCTGCATTGTGACTTTTTGTTTGTTCACCCTCTGAATGTGCTTTCATCACCTGAGGAATACATTCAAGATGTCCAGACCAAGTTTGAAGTGATGCACAATTTTGCACGAAAGCCAGTAAACTTGGTGACGGAGAAGATGAAGACCTGATACCACACCAGAGCTACTGGACATTGATTCAATGGAGGAGATAAAGTGTGGTTGTGGAATTCGACTCGACAGATAGGACTCTGCTCAAAACTATAGTCACTTTGGGATGGTCCATACACAGTCCTAAACAGGCTGAATAGCATTGTGGTTCAGATCCGTAAGTGATCGAACTCTAAACCTAAAGTCATTCATTATGAAAGGTTAGCCATAGTATGTAGTGTATATAATTGTAAATAGTATTGTAAATATTATAAGACCATGGTCCTTTTATATTTAGTATTTGATCTGTATTGTATTTGATTTGTATTTAGTATCTGATAGTATTTGATTTCTTTTAAGTTACTTACTGCAATTATTATTTATGTTGTTTGTTACTGTAATGTAATGTTTGTTATTGCACTGATGCCTTAGTTGTAAGTTTGGAGCCTTGTCCAGGGATTGTACTGCCCGGGATGTGCTGTCCTTGGGAAGGGGACAGTGTTATGGAATTTGCATTTATTTAGCTATTTTTAGTAGAATTGTAATTAAATTGTTTCTTTTCCCGTGCAACGTATGATGAATTATAAGAGAAAACTATGCCGGAAAAATAAAAATACAAGAGCACATGCATTTAACGTTTAATAAATAGATGTCTTGTAATTGCTTTTGCTATCCAGAAAAATCGAGAAAATAGATTTTATGAGAATATTCTCATGAAAGATTAAAAAGCTTATAAAAGCCAGATTAAAACAACTCAGCTCAGTAGTAGATGTTTTAAGCAAACTGTCGTTTACTTAGTGCTGTTATTAATCATAGCGAATTAATTCACTGTCAGATTGAATTAGTTTCTCTGTATTTTGAATTGAATTCTGTTTAATGTTTTAACAGTTTTAAATAAAACTGCTGTGAGATATTGTGATACTGTACAAATATCTCTGAGGAAATATTTCAGCATTTTGTTTTATTTCTTGTGAAAAGAATAAATATTATTAACTTTTTAATGACTTGTGCATTCCATCCATTACGAACCTATACACATGCAACAATATATAACAGCTGTAAAAATGTTAATTCTTTTACCAGATATCAAGAATATATATAGAAAAATATCAAGAATTGTATCAAGTGAGAATGGAAAAGTGCTATTTATAAGTTCTAGTGCTATTTATTAGTTAAAGTGTTATTTATCAGTTCTCAAAATTCAGTCATTCATATAATGTCCAAGACATAAAAGAGAACCTTTGGCCTGTTCTACTAATTTTCTGTTGCAAAAATAATGCACATTTATTCAAGTTCATCAGTAAACATAACAATCACAAAATTTTATAATACATTCAAAAATTTAATCTCCATTACTAAAGCCAGAGACAATGAATACCCAAAATATAATTTTTTAGTCGCAGGTTTTCTATAGATGATGATAAAATAAAAAGTATCATGAAAATTCTTACTTCTTTTCTCTTGCGTTTGCCTTGAATTTATCCACCCACTTCTTGAATAATGTTACATTATACAGACTATGTTCATTATCGTGAAATATTCTTCTACAATAAAAAAATAAAAAAAGAGTCTATAAAAATGCCTGTATTAAATAAAAATTGAGAACGTAATGTAGTAAATGCTTATTTATTAATAACTTACATGCTTGAGCCTGGAACAACCATATCTGTAATTTTTTCATATGATTTTTCCCAATCTTTTGTCAAAGCACTATAAAAAAATTACATTTACAGAAATTAGGATTCGCAGTTAAAAGCATTTTATTTAACACATATTACGATATATTAATGCTATATTAGAGTTTAAATCTTAAATATGACATCATTATCCATAACTGTGATGCTTGCAGAATGGAAATATTTAAAATTCATAGATGCAGTTTCTGATAATCAACATTTTGATTATAAAAAGTAGGACTGCAACATTCAAAATTCTCTCAATCTTCACCAGTTTTTAAATTAGAGAAACATTATTTTCCATTAGGAGATGTTACTCTTTACTGCAATATGAACATGGGTACATCTCATTTGTCCATTCCTGAATCTTTTTGCTCTAAAATTTTTCAGCAGATTCACTGTCTTTCTCATACCCGCATTTCAGCTTCAACAAAATTAATCACTAAGTGATATTTTTGACCTAATATGAAGAAATTTGTTAAAACTGCTGTTCAATCTTGCCTACGCCAAAGTTCTAAAATTCATGGACATTCAAAACCATTTTCAGGTACTTTTTCCCATCTTGATGCAAGATTTGCACATATCCATATTGATTTCCCAGCTCTTTTTCCACCATCTGAAAGTAACAGTTATTGCATGAGAACTATTGATCGCTTTATCAGATGACCAGAAGTTACACCTGACATGTCTGCTCAGACTACTTGAAAAATGTGAGTACATACATAGATTTGGTTGCCCTATATCAATAACAACTGATCAAGGCCAAAATTTTGAATATAACTTATTTAAGGATTTGATGAAGGTTTTGAATAGCCTCTGCATTCAAATTGTTGCTTATCATCCTTAGTTCAATGGGCTAATTGATTTCCAAAATTTCACAGACAGCTTAAAAGTGCAAAAACAGGTCATAACAATCCAAAATGGGCACAAATTATGCCAATAGTTTTGTTGGGTGTAAGATCTACTATTGAAAAGGATACAAATGTTATATGTGCCGAACTTGTTTACAGTACCACACTTAGATTACCTTCAGATATGCTGAATGCTACTGATTCTATACCTTATTCTGAATTCCATGCTTCCCAGCTTCGATCAGTTATGCATTCACAGATTAATTACACCATCTAAGCATGTTCGGCCATTAATTTATGTATATTCGGCACTACAAACTTGTTCTCATGAATTTCTAAGAATCATTTCTGTTAAACCTCATTTAACTCCACCTTACACTAGATCTCATGCCATTATTAAATGAATGGACAAAAATTTCATTATTGAAGTAAATAACAAAAATAGTAGAGTTTCAATCAATTGCTTGAAACCAGTGTATATGTTATTGGAATGTATAGATATACTTGTAATGCCTCAGATTCCATATAACAACGTCAATGAAGACTCAAACTTTGCTTCAAAACAAATAACTATTTGCAGTGGACATCATGGTCATTTTCCCAAAAGACTGATCACTAACAGAAATTAATATTTTTCTCTTATTTATCTGTTATAAAAGTTACAGTATATGAATACTTGATTTTTTTTTTCATATATTTGGGAGTTGTCTAAAATTCTTATTTTAGACAACCTTTTTACCTTTTTATTATTTTATGCATTACATTATTTTATTACTTGTATATCACTAGTTATATATCTTGTATTTTATTTTAGATGTATATTTCAATGTATATTGTAAAGTATAACTTTCACTGGAATGTGTATATCTTTTATTGTAATTCCTTGTAATCAACCCCTTTTGCTTCATGACTGCATCATTAGGGGATATTTGTTTTTCTTATGCTTAGCTACGTGTGCCACCAGCTGATATCACATTGTTTCATAACAGCTGCCCGCACCACCATCTGACAACACATTGCCTATACTATCAGTTCTGTAAAGTTTGAGTATTGTGTTATAGGCTTCTGTGTCTTTATGAACAAGCTGTGTTAATTACAGTTGATTGTTTTAACAATGTGGAGTCATGTTTTATGGGAACCAACACCGAGCCACGGCCAAAACTCTTACAGGTTAAATAAAATTGAAATTAAGATTTTTGGCAACCTTCTCTATGACTCGGTAGTTTTTATAATGCATTTTAAACTTACATGAGTTTACCTCAATTTAAAAAAAAAAAAATTATAATATTTCAAATTAATTCAAAATTATAATATTTCATATTAATCAAATTATTGATCAAATAAAGCAATGTATTTTCCATGTTTTGTATACAAAAGGGTGGTACTTCGGCAATTCAATAATAATATCTGCATGATCACATTGTGTGGCATCTACCATCTGTAACTCCTGGATTTTACTCCCCTTAGGATGTTCTTGGTCAAAATTAGCACGCAAATAGGTAAAAATATATAACTAGTGAACATATAATTTTGATTATCATATGATAAATGCAAAAATTAATGATGGCAAAAATGCAACATTAAGGTGGCTTATCTGTGAGACTAACGCCAAGAACTTCGGATGCACAATAGTAATAGCATTCATGTGCAATTGGGAATATATGATTTCATGATAAGGAAACATTATGATACTCCAAAAAGTACAAAATTCCTTTTGTGAATCACATTAAAATGGACAAAGACCTTACATTTCTCATTTCAAAATGACTTTGATCTGCACGTTGTACTTCATTTTTAATATTACTTTAAGATGAGCAGGGCATATATGAGGTAGAATCCATAATACTTGTTACATATTTACAAAAACTATGCAATATATTATGAATTTTTTTAACTTCATGAAAATTAAATTTATTTGGATATAAAATTTGGTTGAATTAATCCAAATGTTGAGATAAAAATTACCGCAGACTGAAAGAATTTTGAGTAAATGTATGAACACACTCTCCACTGCCTCTAGTTATTGGTGTAGCTTTCAAGATTATTTAATGGATGATGTAAATGAGAAGTATTTCAAAGTCATTTTATCTTGGAAGTAAATTGATAGTATGAGGATACTTTTATTCCATGCTCGATAATTTTCCGTATAAAGCATAAGAAGGGCTAAGCATCAAAAACATTTTCTATACATTCAAGTACATAATAAGACAAATGTCTATTCTCAAACAATGCCCGATTCTGAGAAACAAATGCACTCAAAAAGAAACCACAAAAAAAATAACAAATGACTGTAAAGTACAATAAAGTTAATATATGTCAATTCAAAAGAAAAAAAGAAGAAGAAAGGAACCCAAAAAAATTGCTAATAATTTTAGTACAAATATTAAAATGTTATACTGCTCTGATATGTAAAAAGAAAAAACCATTTTTTCCCTTGCAATTGATAATAAAATAAGCAACCTTCATACATCCTTCAAACCTTCATACATCCTTCAAAACATAACCTTCAAAGTTAGCATATACGTACAATCATTTCATAAATATATGTGTGTGCTTAAAATTTAAAATATTTTGGGAATTAGAAATCATTTATTAGCCTTATGACTTCTATATCAGTCACAAACAGCTATCTGTTGAATCCCATACTGCCCTATGTGTAGCTAAAGAAATGTTCACCTGTTCACTGAAAATTTTAGGTCTTTTAGTGATGCACATTTTTGTCATACCTTTATAATTAGAGCTTGTCACTTTAGTACTACTTAAGCAACTGAGGCCCTTGATATACATGATTACAAAATTAATAAAAGAAACAAAAGAAAGATTATGGAAATGTTATTATGTTATGATAGATTACTGACAAAAAAAGGGGGAAGGCAAGTAAAATCTATGGACTTCAAAAAATTAAATCACATGAATTAGCAAATTAAATCACACAAATTAGCAAAAAATATAAATAAATTCATATCAAGAGAATTCAATAGCATATTTACTTTGGAACAACGACAAGGAGTGTGGTTAAATATTCAGAGTCTAATACAAAATGCTCTTTTTTCACAAGGTCTCCAAGTGATCTGAGTAACAGACTCCCACTGAAAAATAAATATATAAATAAATAAAAAATTTTAAAAGTTTCTAAGGCAGTTCCAATGTTAATTTACTTAACTTTAAATTTTTGAATGAAAATTTTTGGTATATTTACATTAAATTTTTTAATAAAAATTTAACTTTGGAGAAAAGAATTATGTCAAATATGTTAAAAATTTATTTTGAGAAACTTTTAATTTAATTGAGAAACATTTAATTTTAACATTTAACATCTTTAATGTAATGTCTTTTTTATAGTTCAATAAAGTAACATTATTTTTGAACTAATGCAATAATTAATCAGATTATTTTCAAATCTTAAATTAACGAAGTTTAAAATTCATCAAGCACCACATTAACCCTTTGACCATCAGATCTATGAATACCCCATTCACTGCCATTTTATGAACATGATTACTGAGATAACCTTGATCTTAAAATAAGTTCCAAATAAATAAGTAACCAAGTTCATAAAATAAACCATGATAAGTATCAGGATACTCACTGGTAATCAATTCACAGGGGTAGGGGGAGCATATATATATATATTACATTTTCATGAATTCTATACCAGCAGTCAGAGGGTTAATATTCCAGAACTATAAATAAAAATCTGTCCATACGGGTAGGACAGATTCTGAAATGAAGCTAAAGAACTTTAAAATAATGCTAAACAATAATTATTCATTTATATTAATTTCTTAACTTATTTTATAATTTCAAACACACGAGAACATATTTAAACTACACTTGCAGTCTCATTATGTATACCATTAAATAACATAACAAAATAAGCATGGTCCATACATACAAAAACAACAATTATTACTAACGTCTGTTTTCTTTCCAAATTTTGCAGACTAGTTTTTAGCTGATTATAAGCAGCTGATTTTTGTTTCAAATCTGCTTCAATCTGTTGTACTTCCTTATTAATTATGTCAGCTATATTTGGGAGAGGTTGCCTTGCAGGGTACTTCGCCATATTCCAAGTAAATTTTTGTAGATATGTAGGAAGATCAACTATTAAAAAATAGAAAAAAAAACACTCTCATATCAAAACACAGAAATTTCTTTTGAATAAAAAATAAATCTTATTTCTAAATTGGTGCCATTTATTTATTTCAAAACTCCACATAGCTTTGAATCATAAATTTGAAATATTATGTTATAGTAACGAATAGAAATTTTTTTTACCATGAAAGAATGACTACATACATTTGATATTTTGACTGTATACACTTTAAAGATCTTTTACTAACACACAAGTAACATAAATTATAATAATGCAAAAGTAATATAAAACTTTAAATGATTTTTAATATACTAACCATTATTGACCTGGAGGTTTTCATGCAATAAATCTTTTTGATCTTCTAGAATCTCTTGCATATATGAAACTAATTTTCTAATAATCCTGCAAAGTAGATTGATTACTTTTTAAACATGAAATAAAAGCTAAAGCCCTATAACAATAATATTACGCAAAGATGGACACAATGATATAAACTGTTACAGAAGAATAAACAATTACTATAGCGAGCTCTCTTAGATGAACTAACAACTTTGCATCTAAGTTTGTAGATTGTGAACTTTCTACTTGCATCTGAATATTCTTTATTTCAGGTTTAAAAACTGTTTAAGAGATGCAATTTTGGGATTTTCCTTAAGTATCAAAAATCTTTCAGCATGACTCTGACTGATATTATGAACTATACTGAAAAAAAATTAAGACTATCCATCATTATTAAATATATTGTATCATTTTATCAGAAATACATTAAACAGACATATCATTAATACAGACAATAGACAGCACCCTTATTAAAATGAAATAAGCATACGTAATAAAATATTACAATAAATTCAGATGATAATGAATATAGAGAGGATGCATAAAAGCAAATTATTTCCAGGCTAGCAAAACACAAGTAAGATAATTACTTACCCTTCCACATATGCATCCAACTTGGATAATTCATCAGTTAAGCCAACCAGCTGGTCTAAGGTTCCCACCTGAAAGTGCAAAAGGTATATAATCAAAACCAGGAAATAAAATATAATACTTATTATTTATAAATATATATGGGAAAGCATGTTTAGAAAGAGTAAAACTTTGATCTAAATAATTACATTACAATAATATAATTGTTTATATTAAAGCAGATAACAAAATGAATGTTGAAATTTCAAGTGGCCATTACAAGTTTAAATTTCACACAGAAGTATGTAACCCACACAAAACAAAAGAGCACATATCAAAGTTTCTCAGCATGTGCATCATAGCTGTTTCCTTCCTCCTGTCATTTAACAGTCCATGAAAATGAAACTGTGGGTTAGGAAAACATTTTGTTCACTGTAGTCTGCAAAATGTAAATCAGTAATTTCTGTTCAATGGACATTTAAGTGTATTCTTAAAACAAATGATAGTAGATTATATTATGAGAAACTACAGAAAACCTCTCTATAAATCTGAATGTTCCTACTATATTTCAAAATCCTTTTATATTAAGAGAGTAATAAAATTAGTACTAATCAATCTTACATCAAGTAGTTAATGCTGAAAGTAGAATGATGTTTTCTTATTTTATTTAAAAAAATAAATAAATAAAAATAACATCACTTGCATTAATTAAAAATGTTTTTCAGAATATCTTCATTGATTCCTTGATAGTTAATCAGAAAACTGACTTTTCGGAGGGGTTTTGAACTTAATCATCCATTTTGGAATGATAAAACTTTATTTCACTCGCATAGACCCTTATTTACGTATCTAATAAAATACAAAA
Source organism: Stegodyphus mimosarum (assembly GCA_000611955.2). NCBI lineage: Eukaryota > Metazoa > Arthropoda > Arachnida > Araneae > Eresidae > Stegodyphus > Stegodyphus mimosarum. The sequence continues at coordinate 79,248 of KK116705.1, read as the reverse complement.
TACTCTGAAAAACAGTTTTATTCAAATGATACATTTGTAAACAAAAAATTCTTAATATAAAATTAACCCTACAGACTTTTATTCATAGGGTTTATTTTTTCTGCTTCTCCCATTAGATCTTGTACAGTATAAAGATGATTTTTATTTAAATGATACATTTATGGATGAAAAATTCTTCAGGTAAAATTACATATGATTCAGATACTTTATTATAGAATTCACTTGTATGATTCAGACACAGACTTTCAATGATACGCAAAAGTTTCCACTTCTGCATTAGATCTTACACAGTATAAAGATTTTTAGGTACTTCCTTGTTAAAGCTGCCCAAGATTGAATCACTTATCAACCGAGATATCCTACCATGTGTTCTTATACTTCACTAAATGCTAAATTTTGAGGTTCTTCCTTATTACAGCCACTCTCAAGACTGAATTACTAATCAACAGAGATATTTTGCTGAAATCTCGCCACATGTGCTTAGATCTCACTACATGTTACATCTTGGCTGATTAGTGATTAACTTTTGGGGGCTGCTATAATAAGGAAGTTGTAAGGATTGTGAATCATAAATAAAGAAAACAAAGTTATGATTTGCTGGAATGGCAACATCAGAAGATGTTCAAAAAAGATCTGATATAAAAATTTGTACTAGTAATTTTTATTAAGATGGAGGAGTCATATGTTTGTGCTTTCAAAAGACTAAATGAAATTTATTAATATTACCAAATATGCCTTTTTATTAGCCAGAATCAAACTTTTCACCTAATCAAAATAAAGGGCAGGAAGATCAGTATGAATTTCATCTCAGTATGGAATTTTAGAAACAAGAAAGTTTTACTGAAGTACTGATTTTTATTTAAATGACATAATTATTGATGGATAATACTTCAGAGAAAATTAGCTATATATGGTTACTGCACAGATTTTCATTCACCTAGTTTGTAGAGATTTTCATGTGTCTTTCTATTTCTACATTAGCTCTTGGAAGGTTTAAACAACAACAATATTTCTTTTAAGAAATTAACTCCTTAGAAGAGAATTATTGGTCACAACTTGATAAGTTCATGTTCATTTCTTTGTAAAATTTAGAAAACCCATTACAATTTGCATTTACTAATGGAAATATACATAACTTCTGACCATTTAATGTAACAAGAAATATAACTATTATTTTGGAATTATTTTGGATTTACTCTTATTATTTTGGAAGAATTTCTTCCAAAATAATAAATTATATCAATGATTGCTTTATATAATTTGTCACTTCAGAAATATCTAAAGATACATCCATTATTTGTATGATTTTTAGGCATTTTTTCATGTATGAAAAGCACTTGTACACACATTGGCCAATGAATAAGAAACCGAAGGTCAATATTTTATTGGACCACCTTTCGCACAGATAACTGCTCTTCATTTGAGCATCGAGTCTCCACACTTCTGGAGTGCATTTAAACCCAAATACCATGCATTGCTTATGCAGCTTTTTAGATCTTGTAAATTAGATGGAAGAGGAGAGGGCTGTTGGATGTGTCTTTCCACCATATCCCATACATTTTCTGTGGGGTTAAGATCTGGGCTATGCACTGGCCAGCGAAGGTGTTGGATGTCAGATTAATGTTCAGCAAACCGATTTTGAACACTTCCGGCATGATGTATAGTTGCATTATCATCCACGACGTATCCGTTGCCATCAGATTAAAAATGCAACATTGTGGGGTGCACTTGATCCGCCAGTATATCTAGGTATCTCATAGCTGTTTGTTTATCCTCAAGGAACACCAGGGCACCACTTCCATGCCAGCAGAACATGCCCCATGTCATAACACTCCCATCAGCTCCTTGCACAGTGCAAGTAAGGCAAGACGGATTCATGGCCTCATGGTGTTCTCACCTAATTCGACATCTTCCATCAGTGCAAAATAAGGTGTAGCATGATACATCTGATCACATTACCAGTTTCCAATCCTCAGATGTTCAGTGCCTTCTTTCTCAACACCACTGCAAACGAATTCATACATGTCAGGCAGAAATGAGTGGTTTTCTCACTATGCACAGACTATGCATTCCTATCCTCTGCAATTTTGTTTATGGTTTGAACTGAAATATATTGGGATGAGCCTTGGTTGATGACCCATGTCAGCTGAAGCACAGTAGAGTCCCTAGTCTGCTGTACATTTCGTTGGAGATGACACCGATCACTCTCTTGGAAAACTGTGCTCGAACCCCAGTTACGTCTTCTAGAGAAGGACTGTGGGTTCTGATTCCAACTTCTGAAAACTTTTGACACGGCTGCTTTTGAGAACACAGTGAGATTTGCTGTCTTCAAAATCGAGGCCCTGCTAAATGGCCCAACAATAAACCCTTTTTCAAATTGTGAAAGATATGCTGTTTTTCCCACTTTACTTCATTCTTCGTGCAAAGCACTCTTACACCTTACTTATACTAACCACGTGTAACCCATGTCATAAAAAAAAATTTGTATATTTCATCTCTAGCATGTATTCAAATGAAAATCTCAAAGTTTCTCATGCATTGGCCAGTGTGTGTAATTTCACTGTTCGTCCTGGACATCAAACCAGATCTCAAATCTCTGCTTAACAGAAACTACATTTTGGTTACTTTCATGTGTAGTATTAAGTACTTTCTGGACTATATCACAATATGTCTAGAAAGATATACACAATATATCTAGAAATAATATTGTATATATCTTTCTAGACATATAGAAAACATATACATAAAGAAAAGTTCAAAAAGACATACTGTTCATATAAACAGTATGTCTAGAAAATCAGAATATATTTTCTATTCTTTACCTCTGAAATCAGCAAGCACCATACAAAATCTGAAAGATATTATTTATTCAAGCATTATTGCTTTCTTTGAATTTTCTTAAATTTATTTTTATTATGAAATGGGACTCCAGTCTAACAAGTGCAGCTTTAAATGTCTGAGTCATAATTTTCAACACACAATAATTTTACAGACTCATATAAAAACTTCTCTATTGAAATAGCTCACAGTTATGCTCATTTAACTAACATTATAAATGCTCATGACCACTGACGACTTCCAATGTTCCAAATTTTATTTCTAATATTTCAAATAATTAATTCCTTCCCAGTTTTTCCAGAGCTGAACTCGAGCAGGCGAAATGTACCATCCTGGCTCATCCTGAGTGTAGCTTGGGCATTGTGAAATTTTACACTGTGCAATCAGTCTTTCCCGAATTATTTCACATGTGCTTTTTATGGTTTTGAATGCCTTTGCTTACTTTTCTGGAAACTAGATGGTAGCTCTATACAGTGTTTTCGGCTGCAGATTTAAGATAAGAGTAAGCGTCACTTTCTGGTGAAAATCTAGATGTCTTTGTTGTGAATCATTGAGTGCTTGAATAACTAACGTCTTGTTTTATTTTTTTCAAAATGGCTTACGTGGTATACATTGATTCTGATTCCAGTGAATCCAATTCAGATGATGATTTTGGAAGTGAATACCGTTTAGATATTTCAGAAGTTCTACTGTCCAGATTGCGATGTTGGACTCTGTTCAGTTACGTGTTTTCGATTGTATCATACACGATCAAATTTTGATTAATAATTTCATAATCATTTATGTAAATGCAAAGGATATAAATAAGATTTAATTCAAGATAAAAGCTAGATATTCTAAGCTTTATATTTATAGTTAGTGTGAATTGACTCCAAAGTCTAATGATTTCTGCCGTACAGAAATACTCTTTATTTACTATACAGGTAAACTACTACTTAGAACTATACAGGTAAATTACTCATTTATTTAAATTGATTTTTTTACATTAATTTTTAGGAAATTTTATATGCGAATGATGCTATTATGTTTAAAAAGCTATGTATGTATGAAAATAAGCATAAAAAAATTGACATTTTTTTACCCATAATCCCGAAATAAAATGAACCTGGAAGGTGTTAAATCAAAGCAAGGGAATATATTTTAAAAGGTATAAAAAAATCCAGGTATTTTAGTATTATCACAGCCACCTTGGAACAATTTGGTGATTTTTTTCAAGCAAAAGAATTGTAATTTCAAATTGGAGAAAGTTGTTAATTTCATATCATACATGTTATTAGGCATATATTTTGATTTTAATTTGATATTTATCCCAGAAAGCAATTTATAAAACTACTTACCATTGGTATATCCTGCATGTAATTATTCAGGTCTAACACAGTCTTAACAGCCATTTCTGACTCTCCCAAGAAAAATTTTACATTCATTAATTCTTTACTTTAGCAGTATATAAATCTGACTGCTATAGTAATTGGCAGATAACTATTCTTGAACCAATTACCGCTTCGAATACCAGTGTGTTCATTACACTTTTTCATGCTCCATTTTCAAAAATGTTGTTTTCCAAAATACATCATCATCAAATGCAAATCTGAACATTCTCACTTTTGTGGCAAAATACTACATTCCTGCAAAAATTTCATAGAACTTTCTTCATTTGCAGGCAAATCCCACAAGTGCATATTTCAAAATACAGTTGAAGACCAAAAATATAGTAATTTGTCTTTAGAGCTTCTAATATAATGAAAACAGCATGTACAAAAATGCAGATGTTGCTTATTCAAACTTACAGTTATCGATACAGTTATCTGAAGAATTGCTATGTGCATGGCTACTAGAGTTTGGTGACTTCTATCAAGATGGTTGCAATAACACCAAACTACCTAATTTCAGTATGAGAACTTGGTACTTCTGATTGCCCCCTATTCCCGGCCCTGAAAATCATTTACAAGGCAATGCATTATGTTGCTAAAATAGGACAGCCACGACATTGCTAAAATGAATACTTGGATATTATCCTATCCTCCATGAAGCTGTCACGAAGCAACATGATTTAGAGTCAGTTACAGATAAGTGTGACATAACAATACACTCATAACATCTAATGCTTTTGTTTTATGTAAGACCGACTGTTTCCTGATAAACCATGTTTTGATTTTATGACAACAATATGAATAAACTGATATTGCTGTACTTTTCCCCCTTGCATTTTGAAAAAAATTATTTAAAATTTAGCACCTCTCTTCTGTAAAACAGCAAGCAGAAGGTTATTTTTAAGCTTATGGGATCCTACCACTAAAAAAGAAAGTGTATTAATCAACAAAATGTGGTCAACTGAATATGGCCGACAAAATAGTAATAGACTGAAACAATTACTTGAGGGAAATTTGCTCATAGACCTTCGAGCAAAATTGGACGGCCTAACAAAACAGTAGAAATCAATGAATGCCTTCTTACAAAGTGCAAAAATGAAGTATGTCAATTAGTTTTATATATTGAGCCACCAGTTCCTTTAGAATTCCTTCAGAATGACTGGCATAATTTTGGCGGGATATGGTTCGATGGCAGCCAACTTTTCATGGTCAACAGGATAATACATAAGTACCCCAAATTGTATTTATCTGGCAATCCAAATATTGTTCTATATACACAAGCACAGTGCAATTGATATCCACCTTCAAATTCAAAGTTCATTTCTCCAATTAGTGTTTGTTTTTGCTGCATTGAAGTACATTTTTTGCATTTGTAAGGAACTATAAAGGGACTATGGAGTTTGCCAGCTGATAAAAAAGAGAACACCGCATTTCTTCACAATGGGAAAAATGACAATAAAACATTGTGCCAAGTTGTGCACGATGTTTAGTTTCTGTAGTTCTCTGATGTTTTTGAAGCTAAAACAACTAAAACATAAATCATCAGTGGTTGGTGAGTTTTGGGGAGCAGGGTGTAAATAATCAGAAAGTACCAAGAACAATATGGCTTAGCTTGACAGACTTGAGCATTGAAACAAAACCTACTTTTAATTTCTGTTACTCTTCATAGCCATATATCTGAATGCAAGAATGTTTGTGATTATCGTAGAAATTACGATAAAACAAATTTAACATTTGTTACACAAATCCATCATATTAAAAACAAAACACAACTGAAGAACAGAGCAGCAATACATTTCAATATATATTCAGTATCACAAAAATTAAAGCAAAACAAAATGTATCAATTTAATATTTACTGCACAGAAGTCTTCAATAGTTACACTTCTTATATATATTTAATTTATAATGATAAGATATAAAACTCAGCCCAGAAACTGAATCGTAAATTTATTCTAACCCATAATTATAACAACCTTAAAATTAGCAAACCAAATATTTAAAAAGAATGCAAATTTACACATTCTAATCTATACCATAATCAAACACATTGTAACAGACATAGCTATATTCATAAAACTTAGCTAAAGATAATTTTTATTACATATATCATAGCAAAATGTCTTACCTTCAAATCTGGGACATGAAATTTATAATTCATGGACAGATTATTTGGCCTTGTAGCATTATTAAGTGCATCCCATGTCTGCTGACATGTTTTGTCACCAGGTGCTGAGATAAGCCAAAATTCTGGCATATTTTCACGTTTAAATCTAAAAACATAAAAAATGAATTTAATAAACATACAATTCTTTTTTAAATGATAAAGTTTTAAAAAAAGAAATATAAACAACTATAATCTTAGAGCAACAGCAATGAACATAATGAAAAAATTCTATAAGCACGGATGAAACAGAAAAAACACAAAAAGAATGAATTACATAATAATGTGAAATCTTTCACAATAACCAAATCTAAAACTATCTTAACATATATAAATACAATAGTTTTAAACATTTTCTTTGTAATTACTACCTACCCAGATTACTGAAATCATAGGAACATCAGATGATTACCTTAGAAGAGTTTCATTTTGATTAATAAAATTGTAGATTCAGACTAAATGACCTTTATTCTTGGTATTAATGGACACAGTTTAAATATCAAAATAAAAATAAATAGATAATCTCTATAATTACTACCTTCCCAGATTACTGAAATCAAAGGAACATCAGATGATTACCTTAGAAGGGTTTAATTTTGATTAACAAAATTGCAGATTCAGACTGAATAACCTTTATTCTTGGTATTAATGGACACAGTTTAAATATCAAAATAAAAATAAATAGATAAAAAAGATTCCTATACTGGTATATTATATACTAGTCAAGAGTTGAGTAAAACTAAGTGTCTGTGGGTAATTTGTGTGCTACCTCTGCAAGAATCCGAAATTAATTTTAAGTTTTATTATGTTATGCATCTGACGGCACATTTATCCAAGTTTTTTTAATACAGGAATATTTTTCCTACATGAATTAATTTACATCTAGGAATAATTCATAAAAAGGAATTTTTTTAAAAATATATGTAATTATTTTTATTTTACCTCCAAGATGGTACTACCATTGCAACAGATACAAGATAATTATTTTTAATACATTTTGTTATTACAAGATAATTACTTTTGTTGAGTTAAAAAAAAATTCATATTTTTAAATTCTTAATCTTTAAATTGTTTTTCGCACATCAAGTGAACCTTCTCCTGGTAACATCCTGGAAGCATCCACACAAATCATATCCAGGATATCTCTAGAGAAAATCAATATCGTGCAGAAATATGGATAATTCTGCAGAGAATGCTGACTGTATTTTTTATTATAATTCATAATGTTAACTTTTATAACAATTTGCAATGTTTTCTTTTCTTTCATAATGTTTACAAGTGTCTCATTACGGCACTTTTTTGTGATATTTATAATTCTTTAAATTATTTATAATGCCTGTTGGTGGTGAATTCATTTACAAACATAATGCTGCTAATTTTTAAATTTAACAGTAACATGGAGTTTATATAATTGCAACTAAAAATCAATTAATCAACACACACATTAATTAGGAGCACTGAAGATTTTATTTATCTATATAGGTTTCATACTCCAGGTTATTTAATGATGCAGTTAATTCAGAATAAAAGCTCGAGGATTAAGAATTAATGTTGTTTTTAGGCCATGGACAAAAATAATAATATTAAAATTAGTAATTTTATTTTATTGTTCATCTAAAATATAATACCAACCTGTAATACTCATCTGTAATATAAAATGAACACAAAACATAAACCAATGCTGACTTTTGTTTGGAACAGATACATAATTGAGTGTTTTCTATACTATTAAAATTCGTGCACGTCTGTCATCTGTATGTTTGTAAAATCTCCTCCGGAATGGTGAGGAGTTGAGTTTTGTGAAAGGTACCCCTGGATTCTAAAAATTCGCAGGAAGCCATTTCAGCCATTCTCATCTTTGCACGGCTTTAATTTTAATTAATGAAAAACTCTGAAAATGTTAATTTTCACACCCTGCAAGTCGCTTTTTTCATTGAACTTCACTGCTGTTATGCATGATGTGTCGAAGCACGTATGAAGTGAAAGTTTAAAATTGTCAACTGTCACCAGATTTGGATTATAATCTATGTTAGCAGAAGCACTGTGGTATTGTACAGTGAAAGTAAAATTTATTAATATGCAGTTTATGTATGTAAGCGAAATTTATTTGTAGAACTTATAAATTCTGCTTTGGCCATAGCCTGCTTGTCTGGAGGGCTTGTCTGCTAGTCTTATTTAGGTATTGATTTAACTGACGTGTTTATGATGTAGTCAAGTACAATTTGATAAACTTGACAAATATCAGAAAAGTTGCTACTTTTTTGTTATGCTCCTGCCATGCATTTTGACATGTTTTTTAATTGTAAACTATGGATTCTCAATCTGTTTTGCTCTGTTCACTACCACTGCTAGAAGTTCATCCCCCCTCCTTTCTAAAACTTAAAAAATACATATACATTTATTTAGTTTTTTTTTAACTTGTTTTATTAATCAAACAATGAAAAGTACAGAAAATGTTAATAAATAACAACACTTTAATAAAATAATTTTTTCTTAAACATTCATAAACTAAAAACTAAACAGCTCAATGAAAGGTTGATCACATTACCCCATCTGAAATTATGAAATTCCTCCCTGTTTGAAAACCCCTGTTGTAAGCAATTTCTACATAAAAGAATAGTTGGTACTCTCTTGTTATTGAAACCGTGTTCAGAAATGTATATATGTAATAATAAAAAAAAAATTATTATGAAGTAAGGACGTGCAGGAAATTTTAACGTCGTAGAAGTGTTGATCTATAACGAATAGGAAATTGGAGGAGAAGGCAGATTAAATCTTCATTTTTTATTTCCACTTGTTGTGGCCACAATCAACTTGGCACATGAAATGTGCCTATTCCAAAATAGCTCACATTTTAGATTAATTTTCAGTAAGAAAGAAGAAAGCAGCAGACAGCGGTCCAACTAGGCCGAAGCGTAAAGAGCAAGTGCGTTACGTTCAAGGTGAAATCCCAATTCAAACTGAGTTAGTTTTGGTTTACAACGCATTTTGATTGGATAGTTAATACTTCTGTAAAATTATTATTGGTTACTTGACTTTTAGTTCCATTTACATCAGAATTATGTAAGTGCCATATGACATGGATCAATCTAGAAATGACGCAGTGCGTAGAGAGGTTATTATTTTTAGAATTGAGAAGGGAAATTTACGTTGTTAATTTAATCTTAGACATATTCTTTATTTTTCTTACATATTCCCCCCCGTCAAGGAAAGAAAGGCGTAGCGACAAAGAAGCCTTTTTAAAGGAAAAGCGTTAAAGCAAATGAAGAGAAATAATTTGAAAAAATACCAATTTTGAAATTTTGACCAAAAAATACAAATCCTGAAATTTTGACCAAACTAATTACTTATATAATTGCAAAATATTAACTTATATAATTGTTTAAATAATATTTTAGAGTCCTTTAAAAATTCAGTCCAAACGTTTTTGTAATTTGCAGTCCATATAATTAAATTTCTTCAGAGAAGTCTTTGTAAAGCTTTGAACACAAATATATCACCGTTGAAAAACTTTTGCACACATATTACTGATTTTGAATAATCAAATTTCAAAATTTTCAGAACACATCTAATTTTCATTCTTATAACTTATATTTTAACATCATAAATGTGATAATAGTATTGCTAAAATTATGGTTTTACCAATATTGTCTTTCATTTGCAATTTCTGAATTTAACAAACTGAAAGGCCTCGCAATACTTCTAAATAAACATATCCATCATTAAGGCTAGCCTCTTGAGCTAACCTGTGTGTTTTGCACTAGTGGCTCATGGTGCCTAGGCAGTTACTTGAAAAAGCGTCCGTTCCTTACATAAGGTAACTGGCCTTTGAGAACTGCACTACTACATTCCATAATAAAAAAAAGTATAATAATAATATAAAAAAATTACACTCAATCATGAAATGAGAGACTTCAACATTATCTTATATGAAGAGGGTAAAAGGAACAACTGTACAGAGGTAATAATAGGCCTCTGTTTCGGAACCAGTACTCCCTCAACATACTTTATACTTCACAGCACCCATAAATTTTTAACATGCATTAACCATAATTTCATATTAGTTATCTGTACTTAATTTCACTTATTTTTGTATCCACTTCATTTTTAGAATAATTATAAAATTCTTATTCAAAATTTTCAACACAAATTTCAAAATATATTAATGTTAACAACCTTCCAAAAAAATAATTAAAACTTCTTCACTAAAGTATTAGAGTTCAAATTTTTAATATCATTTTCATAAAACAATACTATACTTTTAAGAAGCAGCAATATGTATTCAGATTTTCAATATAATAATAATGATTAGTAATTTCAATATGATATTTTTAGTTGCACTAAATAAAAACTTTAGAAAAAATCCAGACCACAGAGTTAGAAATGAGACGATGAACAAATCTTGCAAGAAAAATCATTCCCAATTCACTAAAATGTTTTTCTCATTTGGGAAAACACCATATTTGAAGATTGAGACACTCGGAAGATATTTTTCAAGCACACACTAAAATTATGAGAAAAGCACAGCACAGCATTAGAAGAATAGAGATGTCGTCACATTACGGCCTTGAAACAGAAAAAAAAAAAGAAATGTAGATACGATGAACTTTCAACACACAGCATTAAATCAAATTCCTAATTTTTATTCCGCAGTCCCATCACTGGAATTTGTTGAGAGTTCATTGGAGTAAACTTTTGCCCAACACATCACTTGAATATCGCCTGCACACATCCATTGGGGTTAGCAGCAGAGATTGATCCTGTCGACTCATTGTAATAATAAAAAAATTCCTGCT
>KK116705.1:15055-66407 GCA_000611955.2 Stegodyphus mimosarum | reverse complement strand
GTACATGAATCAAACCACCGGAGTTAGTGATCTTATAGCATATCTTGTTGGGCTTCTGGAATGTTGAAAACAGACCACATGCCAAATTAGAACTTTGAATATTACTTTTTTATTCTGATTCAACAAGAATAAATAACCTTCAGATGTTGAATTTAAATTATTTTTAAAAACATATAAAAAATTAATGATTCAATTTATATAGAAAATTAAATTAAAACTTACAAATTTGATAAAATAAGATTTTATATCATATTTCCTTGTATACTTTCCCTTCTATCTTTTCAACAACAGGTTCTGAAAATTTAAAACATACTCGTGTAATTTTCCTCTTCCTCAGTGTGTTCAGAGAACAAGCTCCCCTAAATTAAATGGATTATTCATATATATAACAATTCTTTTTGTTTTACAAATAAAGGCAAACCCTCATAAACTACCTGTGAAAGCCATGCAGAAATTATTCCTTCTGTTTAACTTGTATTAGGCATGCCAGCCTAATACAAGAATGAGCCCATCACAGCAAAGCAAACACATCCATGATTTTACTTATTTGGCTGCACATTCCCCTTTACGGATGATCTGAGGCCTAACAAGTAGCATAGACATCAATAAATCTATGGCCTCAAATATGATCCATTAAGATATTACAAGGAAAATGAAAGGATATCAGTTATTCTAATCATAATATTATTATGTATTCTTAGTTGAATATAGGTTTCTTTTAATGAAATAATATTATGGTTTACACAAGCTTAGTTTATACAACACTACTTTTAATTTGTTATGTCCTTACTGTAACTGCATCCTTTGGAAATTAAATTATTCACACAATTTTCGAGTCTCAATCTTTGGATGATAAAATTTATAACAAAAGGGGCAGAAAAGAAACATGCTATGAAATATAGTACTGATAGATCCTAATCGCAGTATAAAATAATAGGTAGATCCTAATCGCAGTATAAAATAATATATCAATGAATATACACTTATAGCTTGTACATAAAAAGATATAATATTGCACAGATTTTTATATGAATTAATAATCAATAGCATTATTTTTTGGCATGATTTTGTTCGGTTTAAATGATTATGGCAAAGCCTCATGGGTAATCTGCCTAAAGGGAGGGATGCCTTCGTGGAGGACTTTCTAAGGGAGACTGGCTCGTATACATGTTACACAGAAGGAAAACCACGACAATGGCCATGCGGCCAAGCCCTCATGGGATTCGACGCTCGGACCAAACTACTAGTGTTCAGTGACTTTATTGCTTGTCCGAAAGTGAGCCATTTTTCGGCATGAACATGAATGAGTACAAAATGCAGTTCTTTCTATGGGTAAAGTTAAAAAAATTTAATTTATCTACAGCTTTAGTTTTCAGTCATTACAATGAGCCAAATTGAACATCTAATAGTAACTTTTTGGATTTTGAATTGGCATGTCGTGTCCATTTATTTCTTTACTTTCTGCACTTTTCTCATCAGGACCTCTAACCAATGTAAACGTTCTGAATTGTAATCTCTGAAACATAAGTAAACAATCTCAAATTTTTCTACATTGAATACCATTTGTATCTTAAACTGTAGCAAATCAAAAGACAGTAAGGGCAGAAAATTAGTTTAATTGTAAATAAGTTGAAAATATTTCAAATACTCATAAATAAGAATTAAATACTCAAACTTCTAATTAATCTATTTACACTGGTGTAGAAAATTTGCCTTTAGATAAATTTTTACAATTTATGAGTCCAAAACATGACCATGAAAGGAGGTGTGGTTGATTAATTACAATTCAACACAGGAAAAGAGTCTATTTCGGCCAATAATTTTAACTGAATGATATTAAAACCACATAAAATATTGTAAATGAATCACGAGATGAAAGTTTTCACTTTAAGATTTCTTATTTCAAATTATAAAGAAATTATGTCGTTTTTTTAAGAGAATAACAAAATTTTTAACAGCATAAACTTCAGATACAACATTCTTTATCAGTCCCAAAGTTTAGTGTCTGATAATCTCAAACGATACAATTAAATGAGAACAAAACTTAATAAATAAAATTTTAAATTCGTACCGTTATTAGCAAAATTGATCAATTCATCAACTTATCATGTGACTAAACCGATCTTACAAGAAGTAAATAATACTTTCGGTAAAATGTTGCCAATGGAAAATAAAAGTTTTGTAAACTTTCAGCAAAAATTGCAGAACTAAAAGATATAAAATTAACCAAAACTAACTTGAAATAATATTAGACTCTTGAAATATTTCAGCATTTTTTTTAGATATATAAAAGAATATCCTGGTATTCATTTCAGGCAAATTATTCTAAAATTAATACTTAGGCATTTGCTTTACTGTTTTTTTAATTAAATGTAAAACAACGAAAAAATATTTTCTTACTTATGATCAATTGTGAACCTTTAAAAAGATAAGTTTCAGCTGAGGTACGGCAAAAGCGACTTCAGGAGGCAATCTCGTTGGAGAATGCTGCTTTTCAATTTGAAACTGAGAACGCGAATGCTTTTCCGTTTGAAGTCGGTTGTTTGTAAGTCTACCTTTCATTCGAAGGCATACAACGTTTCTCTATCGTCTGAAAATACGATACTACCTAAGCCCATCTAACTGACTACCTAAGCCCATCTAAATCTAGGCTTATGAACCCAAAGGAACCTCAAAACCATACTATGGCTCCTAAAAATTGTGTTCTTCCCTTATTGAAACTAAGTGCCCTGAACTGTAAACATTTTCACTGACGATGGAGCAGCCAGTCAACTGACCTTTTAGCATGCAGGCTGTTGAACTTGACCATTTTTTAGCTCCATCTAAATTTTGACAGATAGTCTTCTCAGAGGAACTGATGAGAGGATCTCTTACATTTCTTCCCTCTTTCGCTACATCTAGCCTCTGTAAAGGGCTTAGGCTTCTGTAGTATTTTAAGTACCCCCATGCTTCAAAGGCACTAAATAATTATCCATCCCTTCTCGAACATTTAAGCGTAAGGGCTGTAACATTTAATATTTAGTAATTTGTAAATGAGAACATTTAACATTTTTAATACTTGTGGATGGGAACACTTAAAAATGCACCCTCATTATTTCATACCACGGAGTAAAAACTCCGGGCACCGTATGAAACACGGAGTATAATGTGTATTAGTAAGTAAGTATTTCATACCACGGAGTTACACATTATACTCCATGTTTCATACGGTGCCCGGAGTTTTTTGGGTAAAAGCTCAGAATACGCTGTATAAACAAAGTTGAGAAGGCGGAGCTGTGTGACGCCCATAAATGGGTGGGACTAAGCTTAAGACGTCACAATGTATTCTCCATGGACATTATAAGAGATAGCCAGTGGGCGGAGCGCGTGTCCCCCACATGTCTGCAAGAAGGAATAAGGACGATCTGGTTTACTTTAACACTGAAACCTATGCCCTTGTATCACATAACTGTTTTTAATTATTAAATGTGATACGTTGTTTAGTGATAAAGTTATGAAAGCCACAGTTTTTCAAATAAGATTTGATATATCTCATTAAAGCACTTTTTACTGCATTACGGTAAAAACTCTAATCACAAAATTTATTAACTTACTTTTGCGTACAAATAAAGTAAAATTAAACAAGATTGATAGAACATGATGCTTTGAAACAAATAAGGTAAAATATCTGATTTTATTTTTTTATTTTATGAGCATTTTCAGGCACTGGTTTCTAAAATTATTATAACAATACAAGATGATCATTTATTTGATTATATGATCCTTAACTATTAACATTACAAGATGATTATTTATTTACAAATTCATAAAATTCGGAGGAAAAACTTTTCTGAATGCAATGAAAACATAAAATAAAATAAAGTAAAATCTGAAAGCAAGCAGATTTTACATGACGCCCAAACCGACTTTTTTTAATATTTTGAGTGGAACCTTTATTAATTAAATATCATGTTTTTCGCACGTAAACCATACAAAATTCAATTTAACAGCAATATCACAAAATATTTGAAAACATAATATCCTTAGAATTTTCTCGCTGGGAGATAAAAATGTTATTTTCCGTACAGTGTTGCCATTGCTTGTTTTGAACTCCTTGAGTTTGTTGATCGAAAATTCGTCAAGTTTTACAAAATATGAAATGGATTA
Organism: Stegodyphus mimosarum; assembly: GCA_000611955.2. Classification (NCBI taxonomy): domain Eukaryota; kingdom Metazoa; phylum Arthropoda; class Arachnida; order Araneae; family Eresidae; genus Stegodyphus; species Stegodyphus mimosarum. The sequence goes on along the minus strand of KK116705.1, from coordinate 62,261 downwards.
AAACAAATTTGAAATATGGCCGTCCAGGTGCCTATGTTCGGGTGAATTGCGTTATTCAAAATTTTATCCCTCTAGATACCGTCGTTTTTTCACAGCGCGAGAAACATACATACATTTATGCAGATTCTTCATTATTTAATTTCTTTAAATATAATACAGGGCGATAATATTTGGTGGCAACAATCTGCAAAGTAAAACGGACATTTATAGGGAAACAGCGCAAATGCCGTTTCGAAACTAATAGCCTCTCTGGGCTATCGCCTCTTTTGAGCTAATTAAATTTACAGTAAATAAAAAAATCTTGTGCAGAACTAGAAATAAATTCAAAAATAATCACTATAAACTATTAGCAAAATTAATTAGTACAGTTATATAATATTTTAACATTAGAATAAATGTATAAAAATTATTAAGGTGTTAAAATCACTATGATGTATTATGAAATATAGTTGAAATGAAACACTTTTATAGAAATTGTGCTGTAATATTCACCTATAATTTTAAAAAAGCAGCACAACTTAGAATTTTAAACAAAAACTTTAAAAATTCATTTTAGGTATTTTAGTATTTTTTACTTATTCACACCAAAAGAAACATAAAAATTGTAAGAGAAAATTGTTTGTTTGAAATTTTCTATTAGTTCAGATTTAAAATATTATTTTTTAGAAGTAGCAGTTACAAATTTTCTTACAGCATAAGAAAAGCTAAAAAAAAATACATGCCTGAAAGCCTGCAACAGCTGTATAATTATTTGGAACGTTAATTATGGTTGAGAAATATGGTAAATTTTTAAAAATCAATCTCAGTTTGAAAACTAAAAATACGTAAAATTCTAATTTGTGAAATGAGGCGCTACAACCAGCTTTTTCTTGACAATTATAGACGCTGCAATAGCTAACTATTGTTAAGTTTCTGTAATCGTCCCTACTCCTCCGGATGTGGTCAAGGGGACAGCCGGGAATGCGTCAGACCAGGGAGAAAACCCATTTGGGTTGGTTTATTTCTTATAAGGTCCATGGTATTCTCGCATTTACACTACTCTCTATTTTCTCCTTAAGATAAAAATAATGAATTGTTTATTATTGTAAATTAACATCAAATTCTTTACTTTAAATTTACATTTCCAACAGTTAAGCTTAGGCGTTACTGAAAATAAGTATTATAAATTATTTATATTTAAAATTACCATGAAACAGTAAGCGAAATTCTACAACTCATTAACACGGTGAACAACGTCGCAGTCTCTTATTACTTGTATTTCCTACAGCTTCAGTATTTTCAAAGATTTTTAAGCTTTAGCATTTATAGAAATAAGAAAAAGATTTTTTTTTTCATTTAAATTCATGTTGTGGAACATTTTAATTTTATCATTTTTATAAATTGCCTTATTGCTAGTTAACGACATAATCCATAACATGTCAGTAATGAGACAATCTTCATTATTCTCTAAAAATTTTAAACTTTACATCAATAAAAAAGAAAAATATTTTTTATTGCATATGAACATCATACACAGCTTTCATATCAGTTTTTTAAACTCCTAAATCACGTCATATTCCCTGTAAGCATATTAGAATTTTACACATTAATAAATAAAAAAAATATAATTACTCACAATGAAAGAAAATAAATACTACAAATCTAGAACATTAAGCAATGCTTCAAACGCACGCACACATATTACCAATGAACTCATATTATCAAGTGCAATTACGATAGCAAACACTACTTATTAAAATAATGAGGTAAAAGTTACTTATAAGGTCAAAGTTTACAGTTTTGCTATCGTTGAGTAGATCGTCGGCCTATCGATATTTATCGAAATCGGAAAGCATTATCAACATATTAAAAGTAAAATTTAAATAAAAAAAAGATGTCTAAAATATAATTTACGACTGAAAAAAATTCTAATTTCAAACACACAAACGATATATTTAACATTGCACATAATATACGTTACATTACTGCTCGGTATCACATACAACCTCGCTTTGTCCATGTGCACAACGATCGGTATTCGCTCGGAAAACATCAGGACAGGACAGGAACAAGTACAGGGGGCACCATATCATCGCTATGAGCAAAAATGGTATTGCCCGGTGTACTACCTTTCCGTGTTTATTGAGAATTAAAGGTGATATGCAATCATACAGATGTTATACATTTCGATATACAGAGTTGCATATTGTTACAGTTGGTGATGGTAATGTTTATAGGTAGGTGATCGGAAAACATCAAAGAATTGCGCAAACTCGGTGTCCGTGTATACATCTATCTATTTTGATTTTTAAAAAAAATCAAAGAATTTCACAAACATGGCATTGCGCACTGCCTTGGCTTTGTCCATGTACACATCGATCTATTTTCACTTTAAAAAAATAAGAGAATTTCACAACCTCGACATTGCGCACTAAATTGGCTTTGCCCATGTACACATCGATCTATTTTCACTTAAAACACATCAGAGAATTGCACAAACTCGGCATTGTGCACTACCTTGGCTTTGTCCATGTACACAGCAATCTTTTCGCACTGAAAAAATTCAGACATAGAATAAACTCTGCATTGCTGATATACTCAGAAATCTGCTTAAAAAATCAGAGAACTACAGAGATTCGCACATAACCAAATCCACTGATTCGAGCTGCAAAAAAAATTATTTCCAGAAAAATAACACAAAACGAAAATAAAGCTACCAGAATAAAGTAATTACCAAACGTGCCAAGCACCCGATATTTTACTCAAGTCAATAATAATAAATGAAACTTACCTTCAGTCAGACTTCTCCTTTCGAAGAATATATTGCAATCAAACTGTTCTCACACCACTCAATCACGCGTTTCTTACCTTTTCGCTCCAACTGATAAAATAAATTCAGATTAAGTTAATCATCCATTCTGCAGAAAGCACCGAATCAGACACACTCATCAATAATCTAAACGTTCTTTAAGCAAAAGACAGACAGACAAAGAAGACAGATTGCACCCGTTAAGTCTTTCTGCACCAATGGGCGAAAAATTAAGCTTAGGTGCGAAGGAAGGGTATATAGAAAGGGGAGCAATTTCGTATTCCAGAGGAGAATAAAAAGGAACTTCGTACATTTTATGCAAGTTCAAAAAGACCGGGAAAAGATGGGGCAAAATAAAATAAGTGGCCCAAAAGTAGTAGAGAGAGAGAGAGAAAAGGAAAAATAAGTAGAAAATTTCCTAATCTAGTGTTTCCGAATCTTTCCGAATCTAGTGTTCACATTAAGCGTTTTGGCACGCTTTCCAACAGCAGCTCTCAAAGATTTCGCCAAAGCACTGATCATTCGTTCAGGAAAGTGAACTGGTTCCGGACCAGATTGCCCATCTCTAGTCATAAAAGTAAGTAGCGCCCTTTAGGTGGAGGAAAAGGAAGAGACTGGCTTTCGCCGGGAGAAGTCGAATGCTCAGTGTAGTGATTTCGTAACGAGCAATCCTGCTCTAACTGACATATTTTCTATTTGTATAAAGTTTATATAATCTACATTTTTGTTGTAAATAAATGGGAAAGTTAACCTTTGTGTCATTAACAGCGTGCAAGACAGGACACCGGTCACAACTGAATCATTCATTGTCGCAGTGAAGTAGTATCAGAATCGAAATTACACGTCTCAACTGAGAAAAAGTAAGTGATTTGTGTTTATTTTTAAAATAACTCTGACTGTAAAGCATAGTTACGAAAACTGTATAATGAAATAAATTACAAGTTACTAAAAACGTTTGAAGTAATCAACTCTATATTACAAAAGCGTAACAAAATCACAGAACGTTTCAGTTAAATATCTCAAAAAACAAGATTTGTTGCTATTGGCTAAAGAACCAGGTCAGGATGCTGGTGAAAATCTTAAACTCACGATACTGAGAGTTAAAATTATTAACTGCAGTGATTACAAAACTGATCCTGAATTCGTTAAATTGGTGCTCATCCTATTCATAATTTATGATCTGCTGAAGAATTGAAAACTGAAAAGTTGAAGCTAGACCACGAACTAGAAATCGCAAGACTTAGAGCTTCATGTAATTCTTTCGGGTAACACATCATGGAAAATTTAATTAAAAGCATAAAAACCTTAACGATATCAGTTCCGACTCGCCCGGAATCGTAGACACTTTATTTGTGTTCGCTAGAACGAGCGTTTAAGATTATTAAAATGTGCTGGAAGAATATAAAGCCGAAATTTTGATAAATGTTTTAGGTGAAAATGCAACAAACGCTTTGATTTATTTCAGCAAAAATTATGTCAGAAATTACGAAGTAGTTAAGAACAAATTCTTAAACGAATATAAGCCAGCTGCTCAAGTATGTGTAGATATGTTTCGAAAGGCTAAATGTCAGTCAAGAGAAACACAGACACAATTTGCAGCCCGGTTAATGACGCAGTGGGAATACTATTGCATGTTTAGGAGTACGAATGATTTAAACACAGTTCATGAATTAATCGTATCCGATAAATTAATGCAAACTCTTGATCATGAATCAGTTACGCATATAAATGTAAAACAAGGTAATAGTTGGTTAAAACCCGCAGAAACCGGAAAGAGAAGGGACACGTTCTTCGCTTACAAAACAAAATCATTAAATGGCACTGGTTCTCAGAAAACACCGAATATTGAAGGCAAAAGTACTATCTCCAATGAGAAAACCGGACGATTTATCCAAAAATAACAAAGTTAAAAAGGACTGTTGTGGATCTTTCCAATATATAGCGAAAGACTGTAAAAAAAATTTAGACCCGAAAATAAGACCAATTCTAAAAGTAGAAAATTATAGAAAAATGACGCTATTGTGGCCCAGATTAATACGGAATAATACATCGATAACATTAATTAATGCATCGATAGTTAATGATACATTAGTTGATTAATTAATACATCGATAAGAAACAAGTTGAAATTCAATATGTGAAAATACTAGTTGAAAATAAAGAAATTGATACTATTATTGATTCAGGTATACAGATTCCGATATTAAACATTAATATTTTACCAAAAAGCAATCAAGATAGCGAAAAAATCAAGTTAATACCTTCATTCAGCGAGGAAATAGATGCGAAATTAATAAGGATTTATGTACTTGAATAGATGATATGTCATCATGATACGATAGGCATTTAGCATTCAAATATGATTTTACCTATATTTGGAGCTTTTGCCCGAAGGTCCTGCCGGTATTGAGTACAGGAGTTTTGTCGGCGAAAAGGCGAATGCATGGAAGAGTGCTATCATCCAGCGACTAAAAGACTACTATGAGTTTTGACCTATCGTTGGTATAGATCTAAGGCCGATGGAGTTAAATAAAAATAAGCGCGAACGCGCAACAGTCTATCTTTTCAAAAATACGAAGTGAAAATTGTAGAGGAAAGCTGTCAAGCTGGCGATAAAGTATGCCCCACAGGATAAAAGCTCCTGGCGTCATCGGTTGAGCAGGAGAATTACTTGTTGCGCTGAAGATGAAATGGAGTTTTACACTGCATAGGGGCGATGGAAAGTCAAGAAAGTCCTGTAGTTAGTTGAAACATATAAAATAAAATTAAATTTGAGAATGCACGTAATGCTACATTATATTAATTAAGTAAATGTTACTATAGAAGAAAACGAAATCAATACTTCATAGCGAATTCATGTCGGTAAAATAAGATGATGAATGTCGGTAAAATAAGACGAGTTGTTAGGAGTCATTGACCATTACATTTCAAGGAAGTGCCATAGTAATACGTAAAACGACAAATATGAAGATGAGAATATGAAGATACTTGAATAAATGTTTTGCATTGATTATAGCAATATCATATTAGCAATTTCGCTTGTATGCCTGTATGCCTGAATGTATGATTATAGCCTGAATTGAAAAGTTCAAAATCAGAGATCTTAGAAGAAAGCGAAATTTTCTGTAGTTTGGCATCGCGTTTTACCGTTCAGGTGATATTTCTTATTTCACTATGATAAAGGAATGTTGACTCTCGTTGTGTGGAGATTTGGGAACTTGTCTTAAGAGGTAGAAATGAGCAATAATTTTAATAAGCTATTGTAATTTATGAAGTTGCATTATGAGGAATTGTACAGGGCCTTTTATATGGATTTAAAACCGCAGGATCATAGTTTGCAATATTAGCAATAGGTGGAAAACTTGAATTTAGAACTGAATTAAATAAATTATGCCAACTAATTAATATATATTCTTGTGGGTTAGGCATTTATAAGTCCTCATGTAGCTGCAAATTTCGGATAAACCAAGAAGAATAAGTGATAGCTCGGAGAACTCTATTTTGGAAGACAATAATTTTTCTTCTTTGTCTTCTAGAAGCAGTAGCCCAGGCATGAATTTCATGAAATAAAATTGTCCGAAAGAGAGAACTTACGATTTGTGACTTGTTTCAAGCATTCAATCCCAGAGTTTTTACTTGTCGATGGGGTGCTTTTGGCCAGTAGTCATAGAAAATACCGGGAGGAGTAAAATTACCCTGAATAGTAAAATTACCCTGCATCCAAAAGGTGAATGAAAGAAATATACAGAATTCCTTTACTACAGAGATGAAGTTTAGATCTTCTATCAATGCGATTATAAATAGCCATATAAGCGGCGTTTGTTTTAGTTAGAACATAGATAACTTATTCCTTGAATGAAAGTTGAATATCTAAAATAATTCCAAGATATTTAAGCGAGTTTGCAACTGGAAGAGGTTCATTAGCAATATAAAGATTCATATCAACATATAAATTTTTCATTTAATGTCGACAGAGAATAGCTCTGTATTTACTAGTATTTAATTTCTACAAATTGAACCGTTGCAAGATAATATTAAGTCTAAATTGAAGATTATCAATAGCATGTAGCGGCTTCCTGGAATTTGATAGAATTACTGTGTCATCAGCGTATTTGGCAATTTTGCATAAAAATGGTTCTGATGGATGTTAGAAAGTGCAGAAGCAAGAATCCTTGACAGACTTTATTATGAATACGTTTTTTAGCGAAAAGCGTTTCTCCAATTTTAACTTGAAAGGTGCGATATTGTAAGTAAGATTTGAAAAGGTATTTACCTTTAGTTAGGAATTTTGAGTTCAATGATCTTGAAAAGCAAACCTATGTGCCAAATAGTGTCAAAAGCCTTTTCTATATCAAGAAAGCCTGCGTTGCCGCAGGCTCCATTGGGGAAAACGTCTGCAACATGTTCAACAATATTTAATATTTACATTGTAGTGGAATGACCTTGACGTAATCCGAACTGATTATTTATTATGCAGGAGTAGGTGTAGAGGAGATCAGTAAAGCGGCATTCGATGGCTTGCTCAAACACTTTACTGAGACAGGGGAGAAGACTAACAGATCTATAGCTTAATGCCAAATTTGGACTTTTACTAGGTTTCAGGATTGCGATAACAATAGCGTGTTTCCATTGCTGTGGAAAGTAAGCTTAACGCATACAAACATTTATAATATACGTGAGGAGGAGGATGCCGCGACGTGGAGCTTATTTGAGTGCTTTGTTAGAGATTTCATCATATCCTATTGCCTTACAAGGATTCAATTTCTTGATAATTTCTTGAATTTGAGATGGAGATGCACGTGCGATAAAACTATTATCATTGTTTTCAATAAAGCTTTGAACTTCACTTTCAATATAATCTTCATGAAGTTTAATATAAGCAAAAATTGCTTATAAAATTATTTTCAAAGTAATTGCGAAAACGTTAACCATTTCTTGCTCAGTATAAACATTGGTATTGTTATACTGCAGAGGAGTGGGGTGGGGTGGTCCATTTGATCGTCAGGAACCTATCGCCCATACTGTTCCTTTATCTATTTCCATACTTGCAAGAATGTTTTCCCATTGTTCAGTTCGAAATTCTTGAATGAGATCATTACTTTCACGTACTAAGAAATTTAGATGCTTTTTATCATTCTGATCACGAGTTATTTTCCATCTTTTCGAGCTCTATTTTTAATTTTGATTTTATCCACTAAAAAATCCGGGAGAGCGTTTGAATTAGTTTGAGTGATAATTCTGGTGGAGGAATTAATGGTGTTCTTAAAACTATTATTGAAACCAGTAATTTCGAGTTCAGTGTCCGAGATGCTGCTTAATTGCGGAGCACAATTGATACTGCTAAACCGAGAATTGAATTTTTTCCAGTTAATAGTTTTCTTATTTTTTGGAGGAGGATGCAGTCTATAAAAAGTAAAAACGACAGGAATGTGATCGGAGCTGAGTTCTTCTATGAATTCCAAATGAGGAGTTGATCCTTTTTGTAATTAGTATATCTAAGGCTTTAGCTGAGGAGTGAGCATTAGAAGCAAGAACAACAACAAACTCAGTTGAGACAGTAGAGTGAATTCTAGTAGGAATACACGGATTAGAAATTTTTAGACCAGATTCGGCAGCAAAATTAAAAAGCGTTCTTCCATTTCGATTTATAATTCCAACTTAAATTGGTAGAACTTGACAGAATATATTTTATAAAGTTGAGGCGATTTTTGATTAAGATATTTATACCGCCTCCGCTACTACGAATGCGGTCAGTACGAATTATATTATAACAGTGTATACAGAATCTATCATTGGCAAGGAGATGTGTTTCGTTTACAAGTAGGATATCTATATTATGCTTTTGAAGAAAATTCTCTATTTCCGTTTTTTGATTTTGTACGCCGTTGACATTTAAAAATAAAACTTGAGCATAGCAGATTCCTGCCTCTATGCTAAGTGTTACGTAAGTTGCAGCAAGGCACAGCTGCGTTATATCTGTTCATTAAAGCATCAATTAGTTTGTTATTACCTTGACCCTGAGTGGTGAGTCAGAAATGAACTGCTACTTACACTGGTGTGCAAAAATTAAGGACGAGACGGTTTTTTCAATATAACTTTGTACAAAAGCTTTCCAAATCAACACATTTAATACCATAAGATCCCCAATACGTAAGGACATGAGTAATGTGAGCAACACTTACTAAAAGAGAAATCAGACGAATGAAAAGAAGCTTTATTGAAAAAGTAGCAGGGAGCGCAATGCGACTGAAGGCCGAAACATCCCTGTGATGGGTGTCCAGCAAGAAACATCCGGTCTTTAATAGGGGATATGATCTCCCCTGACTGCTAGGCAGGTTTCACAATTTTCAGGTTTTCAGGTTTCACATTTGTGCATGCTAGATATGTGGTTGTTAATGAGCTGTTGAGACACTGCTGCTCGTTCCTCCTGCAGCACCAATCGCAGTTTCGAAATCGTTACTGGCGATAAGTTACGTGCTACCACGGGTCTCCCTAGTAAGTTCCGTACATGCTTGACGGGATTTAGATCCAGAGACCTTGCCGACCAATCCATGTGTTCAATATCTTCACTCTCCAACAGCTCTTCGACAGTAACTGTGCGATGAGGTGGAGCGTTGTCGTCCATGAAGAGGTACTGAGGACTCATAGCCCTTGTGAAAAGACGCACGTAAGGAAGAAGAACCTCGTTACAATAGCAGTCCCAGGTGACGAACCTCCTTGGGAGATATAAAGGTCGGTCCGGCTACCAAGCATTATGTCTGCTCGAACGAGAACTCCGCGACCTGCGAAACAGTCCCTTTTGATGATGCTGAAGGGGTTATTGCTTATTCCCCGCTCTGTCCAGATGTGTATGTGTCTAGAATGGCAACTCAGACTAAATCTGCTCTCATCTGTAAGGAGTACTCATTCCCATTCATTGTCTCTCCAATACCGGTGTTCCCGGCACCACAGAGAACGCCAGGTACACGCCGTACAGGGCGTCGTGCAAACAGACCACCTCCGTGCAGTCTTCTGGCCACGGTAAAACGCGATATCGGTCGTCCAGTCGCCTGTGTCGTGTGTCTAGCGATTTGTCCCGCTGTCTGCCGCCTGTTTCTTCTGGCCTGTAAGGCAATATACCGGGCATCTGCGGGTGTGGTTCCTCGTGGACGACCACTACTAAACCCCCGGACAGCTGTTCCTGTTGTTTGAAATTGTCTCCAAAGTCGTGAAACGATGTTGTGAGCAATTCCGAACTCTGGAGCCACACTTGTCACACTGCGGCCTTCCTCCAACTTCCCAATGATTCGACCTCGGGTAAAAGCATCCAGATGTCGTCTAACAGACTGATTATTTGCCATTTCTCGCTGAGGCAGCAACTCGGTGTAATTTTAACTGCTATACGGCGTGGAATCTCTTTGCCAGAAATACTGATCTTACACCGACAGCATGCTTTATACTACTCAGACACTCCCCCATTACGTCTACCTGCATATCTGCGCATGTGTTACCGTACATCACCTTACTTAATCTCCTGATTGGTCTTTCTGTCCGCTCTGCCTCTTCGTTCAGCTGATATGCTAATTTTTCGACTTCGTCCTTAATTTTTGCGCACCAGTGTAATGCCGTCAATAAACGGTGACAGCTATCCACTAGACTTTGAACTGTAAATAACTTTACTATTTTTATTTCTATTTTTTCTTGTAGATGGGGCAGATGCCTGCTTTCCCGCGTATGTGATGGATCCTTAATTTTGCTCGTGCTGATTTTTAGCGTTCTACTAATTCTAATTTGCATTGTGTATAATTTTCCAGTGTCATAGTTGTGCTCTTATTCAAGATGTATCCTGCTGTATAATAAAAGGGCTATTCCTCAAGAAGCACGTGCATCACCCAGGTAGATAAAATTTATTTCTTTTTACCAAATATTGAGGTACGACTATAAAAGATGCTCACTGTGTCCTATAATTATTAAGATTTACACATAAGTAGACTCACTGTGTTTAGTTATTATTAAGATTTGAATATGTATATATTAAGAACTTGTACAGAACAACCGTTGACGGGTAGTCTCGGCGTAGTTCTGATAATTTTGGTTTTGGTTTCGTAACAAGTGGCGTCCGCGACAGGATGCAGTGAGGTTATTGTTAGAATTATTTCATTTAATGTTAGTGCTTAAAGGTTATTTTGTTTAAAGTTAGTTTAAAGTTAGCCGTGAGGTTACTGTTAGGATTATTTTATTGAATTGTATTTTGTGAATCAAAGCGGGTATAATTGCTTGTTTTATCATGGATACTTTAACTGTAAAACGCGGGGAATTGAGTTCTTCCTTTACCAAGACTGTTAATGTTTTGAAAAACGAAATTGGTAAGGAGGATTTTTCAGAAGGAATAATTAAAGATAAATTTACAAAGTTGCAAATGTTACAGAAAGATATTGAGGAACTTAACGAGCAAATTTTGAATTCTATAATTTCGTCTGATGCAACGCCTGAAAAAGTTAACGATGAAATGGAAGGCTGGGATATCTATAAGGAGGAATTTATTACCATTTCTCGCTTAGTTAGTGAGAAGTTAGGTGCCTTAGAACAGGTGAATTTAGAAACGCGGTCGCAAGGTTGTAATTCGCCTCGTAATACTAGATCGTTTAAGCTCCTGAAAATTGAGCTTAAGAAGTTCGATGGAGGGTTACTGAACTGGCTTCCGTTTTGGTCTCAGTTTGAGAAAATACACGAGGACCCTGATTTGCACGAAAGTGACAAATTTCAGTATCTTGTGCAAAGCATGAAACAAGGAACGCGAGCTAGGGACTTTATTGACAGTTACCCAATGGCTGCGAAAAATTATTCGAAAGCTATTAGTGCTCTTAAGGAACGTTTTGGTAGACATGATTTGTTAATTGAGGTATACGTGAGAGAGCTTATAAAGTTAATTGTAACAAATGTTAAGGCAGGGAATAGGGAAAAATTACCATTTCCGCAATTATTTGATAAGATCGAAGCACAGCTAAGAGCTCTCGAATCTTTAGGCATTAAAACGGACAACAATACTTGTTGGTTATATCCTATGGTAGAATCATGCCTCTCAAAGAAAGTCCTCAGAGGCTGCCAAAGAAGCCCCCTTTTTGGAAAGATAAACGAAAGTCCGGACATTTCTCGCCTAACTAATTTGATGAAATTTTTAAGATGCGAAGTTGAAGGGGAAGAACGGCTTAAGTTAACGCGGAGTGGATATGAAAGTTTTGGGCAGAAAGACAAGTATTGCAATAAAGCGAAAGGGGATTTAAAAGGCAAATTCAAACCGAAACAGTTAACAAATGTCCCTACGGCGGCAGGTTTCCTTACGATGAAAGATAATAACTGTATTTTTTGTGATAAGCTACATGACAGTAAAGACTGTTACGAAGCATGCTCTCTGTCATTAGATGAGAAAAAGAATAAAATTAGGCTTAAGAGGTGTTGCCTAAAGTGCTTCTCGCCTGGACATGTTGCTAAGTCTTGTAAACAATTTATACGTTGTTATGCGTGTGGTAAGGCACATACAATTTCTCTCTGCCCGGATCTGCAGAAAGAGGAAACACAGGAAAAGGCAACAGCGCCAGAAACCGTTCAGGCAACTACGGCGGGACAAATGTGTTCCACAGAGGTAGCTCTCATGACAATTAAAGTCAATGTGTTGGGAAAAACAGCCACGAAGGAAGTACGAGCGCTTCTCGATTGCGGTTCACAAAAATCTTATATTTTGAAGTCTACGGTGCAGGAATTAGGATTAATTCCGATTGCGGAGGAAACTGTAGCTCACACTCTTTTTGGAGGGGCTAAAATTGAACCGAACCTTCATAAAAGGTATCGAATCAGGATAAGCTCTCTCAATCTTTATATGAGACAAGAAATGGAATTTGAGTTTTGGGATCAGGAAGTTATATGTGGAAACATAGCACGCGTATCTAAGGGACCTATTTTAAAAGAACTTAAATGTAAAAAGATATTGCTGTCAGACATAGGACCAGGTTGCCCGAAAATAGAGATGCTGATCGGCAGCTACATTTATGGTACACTTCTTACAGGGAAAGTCAAACAGCTTGATGGAGGTTTGACTGCAGTTGACAATATGTTAGGATGGACTGTATGCGGTCTATTTAAGGAGTGTTCAGAGCCACAAGGTAGAGGTATATCGACTCTGAATGTAAGTCTGATGGTTCGGGACTTGAACGTATCTGATCTTTGGAATTTAGAAACAATAGGAATTTCCGATTCCGGCAATAATTCTGCAAAGAGCGCGGAAGAAGATATTGCGTGGGAACAGTTTTTAGGCTCCTTGAGCAAAAACGAAGATGGAAGATATTGTGTTGGTCTACCCTGGTTGGAACATAACATAGATTTACCAACCAACCGCGATATCGCAGAAAAAAGACTTTTCAGCACAACACAAAGACTAAAATCTTTGAATATACTTGAAGAGTATGATAACGTCTTTAGAGAGTGGCTTGCAGAAGGCGTGATAGAGGAAGTTCCGGTGCACGATCTTAAGTCTAAATCACATTATCTTCCTCACCATCCTGTCATTAAACCGGATAGTCTTACCACCAAGGTACGGCCGGTATTTGACGCATCATATAAATCTAGACGAGCACCTTCTCTTAATGACTGCTTAGTAAGGGGTACACAAGGGTAGTGTTCGGGGTTAGATCTAGCCCATATCTTTTAGGTGCTGTCATTTCGTTCCATTTGTCTCGAGTGTCTGCCGAACTAAGTCAGGTAGCAGAAAAGCTTCGAAATTCTTTTTATATCGATAATTATGTCACATCTCTTGACACAAAGGAAGAGTTGAAGGATTGTATGGAAAAAGCAATAGACATTCTTGCAGAAGCTAAGATGGATCTAAGGATGTGGACCTTCGGTCCTATAAACGAAGTTAAGAAAATTTCGAGCAATGATAATTCGGAACTTATTTCTAAGAATCCGATTTCAGTCTTTGGTGTTCTATGGGATAGAAGGGATGATAGCCTTTGTATTCATTTTAAGCCTGTACCGAATGTAGACGATCTGTCAAAAAGACAGATTTTGTCTTTAACACAGGGGATTTTCGATCCTCTAGGATTTTTAGCTCCTGTGTTATTACCGGCTAAGTTATTGATACAAGAAGTTTGGGCTACTAAAGCGGATTGGGATTCTACACTGTCAGAAGAGGTTAAGCAGAAATTTTTGAAATGGTACAGTGAGTTACAGATCCTGTCAGATTTGAAAATATCCCGCAGAATAGGATATGGAAACGAACAAACTTGGACTTTGCATGTTTTTTGCGATTCGAGCCAGAGAGCTTACGCGACCGTGATTTTCTTGCGTTGCGAAAACAATGGTGACATCTATGTAAATTTTCTGGCTGCAAAATCTCGTGTTGCACCTTTAAAAAAGATGACAACACCACGTCTTGAACTTTTAGCTTGCATTTTAGGAGTACGGCTAGCTAAGTATATTGTAAAAGCATTATCTTTGGACAAAATTGAAACACATTACTGGTCTGATTCCACCACAGCTCTGTCATGGATCAAACGTAATGATCAATGGGGAACTTTCGTGGGAAATCGTGTCAGAGAGATTTGCACACTTTCAGAGGCGAATCAGTGGTCTTATGTGCCAAGCCAGTTAAATCCAGCTGATATACCATCTCGGGGTTGTACCCCTCATCAAATTCTAAAGAATTCATGGTGGGAGGGTCCTAACTGGTTAAAAGATCCGAACGATAGGTGGCCGCCCCTCGAAATGAAACCCAACGAGGCATTATTTTCTTCAGAAATCAGGAAGAAGGTTGTAGTATTAAACGTTGGTTGAAGTACTGATACACCTAAGTGGTATGAAAAATATTCTAAATTTTCGGCAATTGTAAGAATTCTACCATGGGTTCTAAGATTTGTTAGAAGCTGTCAGGCAAAATCTATAAATAGAGAAAAATTCTTGTCTGCAGCCGAGTTAAAAGCTTCAAAAGACACTTTGAGTCTACTTGTTCAGCGTGAGAGTTTTTCTCAGACTGGAGATGTAATAAATGGTCTCTCAGTCGTCAGAGATGAAATAGGACTGATCAGAGTGAAAACAAAGATACTCGCTAGAGATGATGAATTTGGATTTAAATATCCAATTTTGCTTCCGTCAAAGCATCACATTGTGCATAGTCTAGTTCTCGAGTACCATAAAAGGAACTCTCATGCCGGTGTTCAAATGCTCATGTCCATGATTAGAGAAGAATACTGGATTATTTCAGCCAGACGGACGATTAGATCTATAATTAAGAAATGCATTATATGTAATAGATACACAGCAAAGTCACCTTCAACAATGCCTGTTCATCTACCTTTGGACAGAGTACGGGATTCTCGAACTTTCGAAGTCACCGGAATTGACCTGGTCCTCTTATTCTTAGGAACAAGACTAAAGCCTGGGTGATGCTGTTTATATGCGCAGTCTATAGAGCAGTCCATTTGGAGATTGTGACATAAGTGCAGATTGCTGTGCACGCGCGTTGAGAAGGTTCATCGCTCGACGAGGCCGTCCAACAGTTATCTATAGTGATAACGGCACGAATTTTATCGGTGTCTCTGGTGCATTGAACCAAATTGAGTGGCAAAAGCTAGTTGCTCTTGAAACTCTAAATCCAGTTGAATGGAAATTCATTCCCCCAACCGCAGCCTGGTGAGGCGGTTGGTGGGAGAGACTAATTCGCATAGTGACATTAAAAAATAAAACTTGAGCATAGCAGATTCCTGCCTCTATGCTAGGTGTGCATGCAGAATTAGAAGTTAAAATCATTTCCGAATGTTAATATACACATTTTGTTTTTAGAGCTAAATAACTAAGCTTGAATCTATTCATGAGTAATTTTTTAACATGCTGATAATCATCCCCTTTATCCCCTGGTTCTTTTGCAATTAACTGAGCTACACTATGAGATAATAAGAAAATTAATTGCGAGACCCAATTATTTTCAATAACGTTCACTTTTTGAGCCTGTTTCTCAAATAACTTAAAGAATAATGAAATATCTATATTATTCGGTTCCAAACGCGGTACTAGATCATCCAAATTAACCATCTTTTCCGTAGGTTGCTCAACTGTCGAAACCGTGGAAGCTAAGGCTATTAGTCTTAACCGCATTCATCAATCTTAACTTTTTTAATTCGAAAGTTTCCTCACGTTCGCGCTCTGCTCTCTCTTGTTCACGTTCCCACTCTACTCTCTCTTGTTCACGTTCCCACTCTACTCTCTCTTGTTCACGCTCCCGCTCTGCTTTCCTTGTTCACGTTTCCACTCCGCTCTCTCTTGTTCACGTTCTCATTCTGCTCTTGTTTGTTCCGCCAGTTTTTCTAACCTTTCCTGCTCAGCTATTTTTTCTGACATTTGCTGCTCAGCCGCAACCCAAATTCTCGCTGCGCATTCTTTCGCCGCTTGCTCATCATAGTCCTCGGCATTAAGAATAGTCTGCCTAATTTCTCTCACTTTGTAGGCCTGAGACAAATTTGCATCAAACTCCTCATATAATCCTGATAGCAGAGCTTTAGTAAATTTCCTCATAAACTCATTCATTATGAAAAAATAAAGTTAAGAAAATAACTTATCCCAAAATACAAAAACAGGTATATTTCTGCAAAACTGAGTAATTCCCTAATAATTCTGGGCACTAATTGCATTAAAACACCAAGATCTCTAAATATTTAACATATACATACTCAGCGCCGGATTTAGCATTTTTCCTAGGCGGAGAAAAAACTTAAAACTACCGCCCTCACCCATCTTTCTTTCAGTTTCTATAACTAATTTTAATTGTTTTAATAAACATAGAAATAGGTAGGGTTTGAGATAAAATGTAAAATCTATTTTACAGTAAGAAATTCTTTATATGCCATTTTTGTTATAAGAGAAATATACATGACAAATGTTTTAGTTTCTTTACTTATGGCAAAGCATAAGAGGACTAAGAGGAGGGATGCCTTCGCTGAGGACTTTCTAAGAGTAATTGGCTCATATGCAAGTTACGCATGAGCGAAACGACGTAAACACCCATACAGCCAGCTAATTCGCGGGATTCAACCCTCGACCGAACTACCAGTGTTCAGACTTTACAGCTCAGCCGCTGGTGACCTAACATACATAACAAAAGCTACATAATTAAAAACCCGTGCAAATCCTCCTAATCGGGCAGTTGCTTCTCCGGCGCACTGAAATAATCAAATTTACATTTTCCCTGAAGTAGGCATTTTTTCAATATTTGCAACAATACTTGCTCATAAATGATTCTAATAGAAAACAATTCAATACTCAATACGAAAATAGTTCAGCACAGTGCAAAAATGGGAATCACACATTACTAAATAATAAAAAATTTCATTTAAACAAATATAAGCAAATTACAAATCACTAATAAAACGGATTGAATAATTTTATACCAATTTCTAGATACTAATAGTGACTTTAACCTAGCACGTTAAAAATTCATTTCACAATAACGCCTTCATGTAGCCTACTCAAGAATTCTACAATCGTCCTTACACAGCAGGATAACATAATAAATATTTACATATTCACACAAAAGACTATTTTTGTACTGTAATAATCAAATTTGCATTTTCTCTGAAATATGCAATTTTGCAATATTTGCAACAATAACTGGCTAGACTAATGGAATAGGATTCAGTACTAAATACTAAAGCAGTTCAGCATAGTATAAAAAATAGAAATGACACATTACTAATAATACCTTAAACGAATATATACAAGTTACAAATCACTAATGCAATGAATAATTAAATTCCTTTTTTGCAATAACATACTTAAATAAGTAAGTCCTAACGTTCAATCAAATATGCAAGCTTAATAAAAATCATCTTTAGTTATAAACAATCGATTACATAAGTTGGAACAACAGATGAGCTGATTAATTACGTAACTAACTTTCATTAGCTGTATATAACAACAATACGGGCTACTGCTGAAAGGTTAGTATTCTTACTTCTTTTCGTAATTCTTATTTCATTAATAATTTTAAGTTACTTAATGCTCTTAAAATATTACGGGATTAAAATTTTACTCTGCGAGCCTTTTGTTCTGCAAATAAATCTATGACATCTTCATAATTAATTTGATGTGCTGTTTGATTTTCGATTGCCAGAATTGCTAGACTTGATAAACGCTCCTGGCTCATCGATGATCGCAGATAGTTTTTAATCAGTTTTAATTTGCTAAAACTTCGCTCACAGCTTGCAGATGTAGTTAGAAGCGTAGAGTAAATCCACAGTGCAATACAAATATTATAAAAGGCATCCTGAAAATCGTAAGTGTAGATCTGTTGGCAAGAGATAGAAAGCGTTAGTCTTTTTTATGCCACCGAATAACATTGGGGCTTGTTCTTTAAAAACGGCAAGTTCATGGCAAAACTGAAATTCGTTTAGATATCGCTTATATTTTCGCTCAAGATCTGCTCCATTCTTTTGCAGTTCTTCGGTTGACATATTCAATGTTTTACGACCATTGAGAAATGCGAAATTTGAATTTAGTGTAGTAGCGCTGTTTTCTCTCGTTTTAAGTTCTGATAAAATTCGATCAAATACAGTTTTCATAGCATTAGAATATAGTTGAACAGGATGAAGTGTTCGTGATTCGTCCTCGCACAATTCATTAAATTGCTTTTTGCGCTTTAGAATTCGTTTATTTGTCAGAATAGGTTCAACCTCAATTTTTTCGGCTGCTGCTTTAGATTTTTCTATCCAATATTACATAGGAATTTTTCTTATTTCCTGCAAAGTTTTGGTCAGACCTTCCATTAATGCGACGGAACGTGCAAGAATAATATCTTCTTTTTGAATTTAAATATTTATTTGATTGATTTCTTGAAGAATATTAGCCCAAATTATCAGGTTGATAATAAATTCAAAATTTTTCACAACATGAAGCAGATGTCCTGCTTCGTACTAACAGATTCCACACTAACAGAAAGATCTTTGATTTCTTTCAAGGATTTTACTGCTTCTGGTAACTTCGTTAGAAGGGCTTTCACAGCCACATATTTTGCCGATCATCTCGTCTTCCTTTTAACATGGTTTTTGTACATTTTTCAAAATATCCCATAGAATAGTAGATCCGACAAAAAGCTAAATATGTTCTGGATAACTCCAAATAGGTTAACTGCTTCAGGGTAAGATGAGGCAGAATACACACCCACAAGATTCAAAGAGTGAGCCAAACATAGTACAAATTCGGCCAGCTTATTCATTTCTGTAATACTGGTTTGTACTCCTTTATAAGTACCGGCCATATTAGATTCATTATCGTCAGATTGACCACGACATTGTCCAATATCAAAACCTTCAAGTGTCAGTTTCCCACAGTCCTTTGAGAAATACATTCTCCTGTCTTTCCACCAACTTCTATGAAATCAATAAAGCTTTCCTTTAATTCACACACATCACCACATATTTTTTACGTATCGAATCACATGGCACATTTCTTGTCATATGGCTCTCAGTTGCTGAAATGTAGTCTGTTTGAGGATGATAGATGAAGATTCTAATTCTTGCAATTGGCATCTTGGTCATGCAAATTGCAAGAAATATCAAAATTCTTTAGAATCTCGGCATCATCGGAAGTTGCGGCAGGGTCTGATGATTTGTCTGTTCCGTGAAGCCATTTTTTCATTTTAACTGCAATTTATTTCTTCTGTTCGATCCTATCTTTTGCTCGTTTTCTGTATTCTGCTCCTGAGAGTTTTTTTCTAGACACTCTCATGATTTCTTTTACTCTAAATAATATGCAATATAACTTGCTTTAATAAGAAAAGCTAAAAATTAACGTGATTACACTCAACAGTCTTAGAGCCACGTCTCGACGCGCAAGCTAACTAAATGTTTGCGTCCCACTAATTTGGTGAGGAATACTGGAAGCAGGCAGATTAAAAGAAAATGAAAGTACAAAAACTCTCCAAACTAAAAAAACTTTAGAAACTATAACAATAATAAATCTATTTTTAAAACATAGGTTGCGGACTGGCTGCAAAAAATCAAAATGTCTTACTTCATTTCCTAGAGACATAGTCCACGTTGATGGTCTGTCGTATATTCTCGACGCATATTAAATTGAATTATTTCATTGATTCAGATTGGTCCAAGGTTAATTTGTATTGAGTGTTGGAAAATAGTTACAATTTACAGTGTTTCTCCATTTATTTCCCAAGAGGCGTCGGTAGAAAAACAAGGCGACTCTAGGCTATTGTTCTGTTTCTCATTTGAATATCTCCACCTAGAGAGAGGACAACAGAGGGACACCATTCGTCACTTACAGGGACCAAAGACCAAGGCGGTTACGGAATACCTTTGTAATAAAATTACATGTTGAATTGGCAGAGGCACGAGCCTCGAGGACAGGGTCGTCTGACCTTTAGGAAAAGGCCTGATAAACAGTGGAAAGAAAGTATATCAGCCATGGGAATTTCAGGGCAAATGATTGAAGAAAATATGAAAAATGGAAAATGGCTTTTTAAATCAGATAAATTACCTGAAAAGATTAAAGACTTTGAAAATGGAGTTATTAATTTACATGTATCTAAAGGTCCTAGAGCGCATTGAGTTTGTTATTATAACGATCCTAAATATAAATATGTAGTGCCAATGTTTAACATCTGATGGAGCTCAGTTGCTCATCATATAATTCGCTCTGATGTTTTCATTTGGCAGTTAGTCTCGAGACATATTGAAAGAATAACGACGTTAGATTTAAAGACGTAAACAAAAGTGTATCATAGAATTAATTCAGTTTGTACCAACTTACTTGTAAAAAAATGTAAGTACTTTAAATATAATTAAATCTGCTGTCCTTTCAAGAAGTTTCTTGGATGTCTTTTTAAAGAAGGTATGCCTCACATTTCATGAAAAGCGCGATTAAGGAACTGAAATTCTACGTAAGATTGCATATTAAAAAAACTTCGAAGATAGAAGGTATGTAGATTTTTTTTCATATTTGACAATGATTTTAAATGAAATAAAACAAATCAACGTTGCATTGAAGAATTGTAAAGCAGATAAAATTAAAACTTTACATAAATTTATTTTCAATACAGATGGTGATAGATCTATTCGAAAAAGAATTAGAAACTTTTGTGGTTTTCACTTCAGATAGTGACGAATATCGGAAGAAATTAAAAGATGTCGAAGAAAACTTTTCATTTAATGAACTAGTTACAATTTCTAATGTTCTAAGTATTTCATTTGACGGCAATAAATCAGAAATAGCGAAAAGAATTTTATCATTATTATGTGATGTTGAAACTCTAGATGAAAATGTAAATGGCGCCAAAACATCTAGCTCCGATGAATCGGAAAAAGAAATATTAGTAAATAAAAGAAGTGAAAACGATTTTTCAATGCAGCCCGATATTTTTTATAAGAAAATTAACCTCGATTCTTCTATACAGTGTGATTATGCTTGTAAAAATGTAACTACTGGAAATTCTGTAATTCAGAGTGTTAACATTAATTATTCTGATATTGGAAGTACTATTACAAAGTTTAATGCAGAATCGCAGGAAAATGATATTGGATGGGTAGAACAATTTGAGAATACTTCTACATTGTTTAATTTGTCGGAATTACAAAAATTTATCTTCATCAAACGATCGCTTGGCGGAAATGCAGCATTATTTGTTCGAACAAAACCGAAACTCAGTTCGTGGCCAAAATTAAGGAAAGCCTTAATTGACGTATTTTCTTTTGAAATAAATTCTGTTAGTTTACATGAGCTATTAAGTCAAAGGAAAATGAAAAATACTGAATCAGCTCAAAAATATTTCTTAAAAATGAAAGAATTACATAATTTTGGGAAAATAGATGACGCTGCCTTAATACATTATGTTATAAAGGGAATAAATGATAGGCACGAAAACAAAATTATACTGTACGGATGTAAAAACTTAATCGAATTTGTAAGGTTTTAGTTAAACTAACCAAGTTTATTTTAATTTAAATCTTTTCTATCTCCTCTCTGCTTCAACTTCCTGTCAGAAGAAGCGCGCGTTTTTAGCTTATGCTAATTTTTGAAGTTCAGCCAAGCACTATTTAAGCCAGAGGTAGAAACCTCTCGGTGTGTGAGAGCTTTGCCTCAGATCACGGTCACGCTGCTCAACGTTCGCCTGACCAGCTAGCAGTTTAAATTTATAAGCCATAGTGCTTACTACGTGATTGCATTGTAAAATAAATTAAAGTGCGGTAGTATTTAGTATACCTTGCTACGCACCCTTTTCGGTAGAGGCCAACTTCCGCGAATTGCTCTGCGAAGCAAAGTTTAATTTAAGTTCTATTTTAATTTATTTAAATTTATTTGATTGTTAAGTTCGACCAAAGTGTGGTCTGTTACGTTCTGTATCTCTCCCGAATTGGGAGGTTTGTATTTAATAGTGATTGAATAAAAGAGGATTTCAAATCCCTTCACGTGCAGTTATTCTCCAGCCCAGCAGTTACATCAGAACATAGCGTACCTTCCGCTCCCTGTTCCAGTTCAGGACTTAGAACGTAAGGATAAGAACCCTTTACAGAATTTACCATGTTCTCAAAGAATACACACAGAATGCTAAGTCCTGATAGTGGCGCCCGCACAAAAAGAAGAGGATGGCCTCAACAACAAGAAGACGAACCTGAGACACCTGCTGTACCTGTCCAGAATCCTGAGATAGCACCTCCTGGCATAGAAGGATTCGGCTACATCGTACAAACCATGCGAGCAGCCATGAAGCCAGCGGCAAGTTTTGACGGCAAGACAGCCGTAATCAATTTCCTGGAAAAGCTAGACTCCCACTTCATGCTATATCCAGTCCACGAATTTCAGAAAGTCGCTCTTGCTACCAGCGCTTTGAAGGGCCAAGCGCTAAGTTGGTTCAAGTGCATCGGAAAGAATCTCTTGGGGGAACCAGGAAGCCCCACATACACGTATGAAAATTTCAAGAATTCTCTAGTGAAAGCATTTCCCGTGGTGCGAGATCGAGCCAGATTGGAAGCTGAACTGTTTAGCCGATACCAAGAAAGAATAGAAGATTTGTCTAATTTTATTTTGAGGAAAATTCAAGTTTTCAAGCTTTTGTATGGAAGTCGCCCGGATCCTGAAATTATTCAAGTTATACTTCCTAGGCTACTGCCCCAAGTTCAAGATTTCATCGAACTAAGAAATCCAACAACATTAGACAGATTATTTGAGCTCGCGGTACAATTTGAAAGCCGAAGAACAGCCGACAACGAACGACGACGCCAATTTGAGCGAAGAAGTCAGTGGAGTTCGCCAAGACCGCAGCAAAAGCAAAATCAAAGTTACGGGAATAAGGCGAAGCAATGGCCGAAGAAAGATGTGTCTCCTAAAGCGAGCGGCGAACGAAGGGAATTTAATAGAAGAACAAGCAAAGATTCCGAGGGCAACCAGAAGAAAAAGAATTTAAACTAAGAGGGATTTCTTCGAGGAAGGTGAAGAAGTCCGAAGCAGCGCAAAACCCTTCCAAAATCAATTTAAACACCGTGGTCGTTAAGAATTTGAGTTTGCCGAAGATTGAAGTTCTAATCAACAACATACCGGCGACAGCCCTCTTGGATACAGGAGCCCAAAGCAGCTTCGTATCGGAAAGATTCTTTAAGAAGCACTTTCGACGTTACAGAATTTTTAGTGCAAGAGACACGGATGTCATAGCGGCCCAAGGAGAAAAATGTAGCTGTTTAGGAAAAGTACCATTGTTCGTGCGTATCAACAACGAACAGGTAAGAATCCTGTTTTATATTGTGCGTAACCTGCAGACTTGTATTATTCTAGGTGTGGACTTTTTTAGTTTGGCAGAAGCAAAAATTGATTTCAAGGGGGGAGAACTAACATTAAATATGAAGCCAATTGAAGCGAAGAATGATAAGCCCCCGCAGCTGGACTTGGAACATTTACAAGCAGAGGAAAAAGAGAAAATCCAAGGTCTGGTAAGTCACTTTGCGAATTTATTTAGTGATGTACCAGGCTTTACGCAGGTGGTGAACCACGACATTGACACGGGGGACGCTCAGCCAGTTAGGCAAAAGCCATATAGATATGATAGGACAAAAGAAGAAATAATTGAACATCATATTAAAGAGATGTTAAAGAATAAAATCATCACGCCAATTTCTAGCAGTTATGCTAGCCCCGTTGTCCTGTGTAAGAAAAATAATGATTACCCGATTACGCACCCGAAGCGGTGGCGTTTTGCTATAGATTATCGCAAGTTAAATTCAGTTACAAAATATCCTGTATATCCGTTGCCGATAATTGAAGAAATTATTCGAAATATTTCGTCTACAAAATACATGACTACATTAGATCTCACGAGTGGCTATTTTCAGATTGGGGTAAAACCCGAGGACGTACACAAAACCGCGTTCATAACGAAATCTGGTACGTACGCATTTCTTAGAATGCCGTTCGGATTATCCGGCGCGCCGGCAACGTTCCAAAGATGTATGGACATCGTCTTAAGACCAGTCCTTGGTAAAAGCACTTTCATATATTTAGACGATATTATAATTACGAGTAGTACTCTAGAACAACACTTACAAGATTTAAGAAAAGTATTTTCATTGTTAAACGAAGCTGGTTTAAAGATAAATGCGTCTAAATGTAAATTTGCCGCAAAAGAGTTACGTTATTTAGGATTTAAAATTTCCCAAAAGGGAATCGAAACGGATCAGTCAAAAATAGTAGCCATTAGAAATTATCCTGTTCCTAAAACAGCGAAGAAATTATCGTCGTTTCTCGGGATGTGTTCATATTACCGGGCTTTCATTAAAGACTTTGCAAAAATAGCTGAGCCACTGCTAAAGTTGAAAAGAAAAAAAGCTAGGTTTTCGTGGTCAGCAGAAGCCAACTTGGCGTTTCAAAAATTGAAAGACGCATTGACTCAAGCTCCCGTCTTAAAATTTCCAGAAGGGGATAAAGGATTAGAGATTTCAGCGGACGCTTCAGATTTCGCGATTGGTGCAGTGCTTTCCCAAAATGGTCAGCCCGTGGCTTTTTTCAGCCGAACATTAAATGAAACCCAAAGAAACTATTCCGCAACAGAGAGAGAAACTCTCGCAGTGTTAGCATCAGTACAGAAATTTCGTGTGTTCTTTGGAAGTTCTCCAGTAACTGTATATACCGACCACGCGGCGGTCACTAGACTCTATTCTGGAAAAAATTTATCACCCAGATTAATAAGGTGGGCTCTCAAATTACAGGAATATAACCTAATAATTAAACATACGCCGGGAAAGGAAAATGTTGTGGCAGATGCTTTAAGCAGAATTAACTTAGATGAAAATGGAAGTGTAATTAAGATAGCCATGTTAACATCCAAAGTATTAGATTCTCGTGAAACAGTAATAGCCGAACTCAAAAAAGATCCGGAGTTCAAAAATATATACAATTATTTGGCCGACCCTGAGAATTTCAATCATCCGGATATTGTGCCGATAAGAAATAGGGCCGAAAATTACGAATTAATTGACGGACTGTTATTCTATACGAAAGCTACTAATGAGAATCATGAATATAGACCGGTTATCCCAGCTAGCATGAGGTTGAATGTATTAGAAGAGTTGCATGATTGTGCCATTTCGGCTCATTTAGGTATAAGAAAAACTGTTCAGAGAGTTCGCGAGGCAGTTTTCTTTCCAGAACTGCAAAAGTTTACTAGGGCGTATGTCCAGTCGTGCCCAACATGTCAATTAAATAATTATGTTAATTTCCGCCCGGCCGGGTTCCTAAATAGTATTAAATCAGAATTCCCAAATCAAATAATAGGCATCGATTTACTTGGACCTTACCCTCGAAGTAAAGTTAATAAAAGCCGATATCTTTTAGTTATAGTGGATCATTTTAGCAAATGGTTAGAGTTAATTCCGTTAAAACGCGCGTCTGCAAAAATTGTAGTAGATTCAATTCTAAATAAGTATATTTTAAAATACGGGGCGCCCCTAAAAGTTATTTCAGACAATGGTCCTCAGTTTGTTAGTAAAATGTTTGAGGAAATGTGTGCAAAACTGGGCATACGTCATCTAAAGATGGTCCCGTATCGTCCGCAGTCAAACATAGCGGAACGGGTGAATAGAAATGTAGTGAAAATAATTCGTAGTTATGTGAAAAACTATCACTCTACCTGGGATAGCCATATAAATGAATTTGCATTTGCCCTTAGGACCGCCAAACACGATACTACACAAAAAACTCCCGCTGAACTGTTTCTGGGACGAAAAATTTTAACCCCCTTGGACAAGCTATTCTTTGTACAGGAAAGGGCAGAAGAATTTAAAATGAGTGATATACAAAAGTTAATACGGGAAGCGACGGGAAATATAGAAATGGCCCAAAGAAAACAGAAATTGTATTATGACCTAAAAAGAAGAGAGGTCAAGTACAATGTGGGAGATGAAGTGTTGAAGATTAAACACAACTTGTCAAATGCCCCAGAAGAAAAGGTGGGGAAATTTTTTCCGCGTTTTGAAGGCCCGTTCACAATTGAACAAATTACGGGGGCAGTGGTTATATTAAAAAGAAATGATGGTCAAACGCTCAAAGCGAATGTAGACCAAATAAAACCGTTCTATAATCGCAGCAAAATGGCTGTATTTAAAGATTTGTTTCAGGATCCGAGGCAATCGACTAGCCAGGAAGATGTACTTCAGCGAATACAGCAGGAACCAGCTACAACGGCATCGAAATGTCAGAAGAAGAAAGCTCCCCCTCAGCAAAGAAATAAGAACCAAAAATGTGGTTTCAAAAGAAAGTCTCACGATGCAAGTGAACAAATCTACGAACGGAATTACGAGCGTACCAAGAGAAGAAAGCAGAATGGGCAAGGGAAGCCCAATGTATCCAAAAGAACTGTGGAATCATCGGACAGGTGCCTGAGAAGCAAGAAACGCCGATTTCAGCCTGAGAATCAACTTCCGGAATACATCAGGAACCAGGACAAGCAACGAGCAAGGGCCCAGGAGAGAAGGGCCCAGTCCACCAAACGTCCAGCGGAGGAACCTCCTCTACAAAGGAAATTGCCGAGGATACAACGACAGAATTTCAAAAGAAAAAGAGATGAGCAGGCTCCGAAAGAACAACAACGAAAAACTAGGAAACTAAACCAAGCTACAACTTACTCAAGTTTTAAAGATTGGGCCAAGAAAAGGATGGACGATCATAATAAGATAAGTACAATTTCGTATTCAAAAGTTTAGTTAATTTTTGAGTATACTGCAAGTTGCAGGGCTGATTTTACCTCAAGCGAGGTTGACTTTTACGCCAAGTGAGCGATAAGTTCTCATATGGAAAGTAAAATGTTTTGTTAAAAGAAATTGTAATTCTTAAAGATTTAAAATTACTTAATTTTGTAAATAGATTAATTCTGTAAAAGCAATGAATTGCTGAAAAGAATATGTTAACTAAATGATTTTGTATGACGCTTTGTCTAAAGACTTGTAAAATGTCTAGAATGAAAATTCGGAAAATTGAAAAACACGATTTAGTCTGTAGACTATTAATTCAATGTAATTTGATATTTCAAGAAAGTACCTTGAGAAAGGAATAGGAAGCACTTGCTGTAAGCTTAGAAATTTAACCTATATTTCTGTAAGCTTAGAAATTTAACCTCTATTTGCATTTCAGGATTGCTATGAAATTGTTAATGTGTTATGAAATGTAACAAATAATATTATGCTAGCAATGCACGTTAAGTGCAATATTAATGTGAATGTTGTGTGCAAACTGCGAATTTGTATGCATGAAAAGTTAAAGATTGACTATTTTAGAATGCAAGTGTTAATTAGGCTCTCCACCAAATACACTTAAAGTGTTAGACATAAAGCTAGTGAGAACCTTAGGATTAGCTGGTTATAGGGCGTTTTTTTCAGGTCTCGTATGTCAAGTTCTAACTAATGTTAGTCGATTGTAGGTGGAAGAGTTGAACACCCCCGAACACATAAAAACCCGCAATGGCGGTTTGCTTTACATCCAACACCGGTGAGAGAGCATACGGGGGAAGAATTTAATTGTGCTTGAATGATAATGTGTGTGTGCAAAATTACACAGAAAAAAAAAAAAAGGATTTGTACCACTTAGAATTATTCTGTTATTATGTCATACTAAAGTTGTTTTCCTTCCAGATTTTGCTGGAAGGAGTAAGACTGTTTGAAGAATAAGACTTGAAAAAAAAAATGTTGAAGATTGTTGTTCCAGAAAATTTCGTCTGTATTTTACACAAACATATATTGCCTTGTAAGAGTTGGCCTAAGTTTAGAACAGTGAAATTTTCGACTATTTAGAATTGCTAGTTTTCAACATGGTCCGTTTGGACCAAAGTAGTTTAACTATCGCAATTCTGGCGGGAAGTATGTAAGGTTTTAGTTAAACTAACCAAGTTTATTTTAATTTAAATCTTTTCTATCTCCTCTCTGCTTCAACTTCCTGTCAGAAGAAGCGCGCGTTTTTAGCTTATGCTAATTTTTGAAGTTCAGCCAAGCACTATTTAAGCCAGAGGTAGAAACCTCTCGGTGTGTGAGAGCTTTGCCTCAGATCACGGTCACGCTGCTCAACGTTCGCCTGACCAGCTAGCAGTTTAAATTTATAAGCCATAGTGCTTACTACGTGATTGCTTTGTAAAATAAATTAAAGTGCGGTAGTATTTAGTATACCTTGCTACGCACCCTTTTCGGTAGAGGCCAACTTCCGCGAATTGCTCTGCGAAGCAACGTTTAATTTAAGTTCTATTTTAATTCATTTAAATTTATTTGATTGTTAAGTTTGACCAAAGTGTGGTCTGTTACGTTCTGTATCTCTCCCGAATTGGGAGGTTTGTTATTAATAGTGAATTAATAAAAGAGGATTCCAAATCCCTTCACGTGCAGTTATTCTCCAGCCCAGCAGTTACATCAGAACATAGCGTATTATCCGCTCACTGTTCCAGTTCAGGACTTAGAACGTAAGGAAAAGAGATGCACAGAACACTAAGTCCTGATAAATTTAAAGAAAAACTCAAAGTGTACGCAGTAATGAAAGACGATTTTGCAAAAAGTAAAGGTGCTTTCTATAGAGCGAAAACGAAACATGATTTTAATGATAAAACTAACTCGAAGAACGAAAATGTGAATAAAAGTAAACTGAAGAATGATGGTAAATTTGATATGAAATATACTGAAAGTCGTAATAATAAAATTTGTTTTAATTGTGGTTTGAAAAATCATATTTCTAAAAACTGTATTCATAAAAATAAGGAAATTAAATGTTTTAAATGTGAAGCATTTGGTTATAAAGCTTCAGAATGTCCTAAAAGAAATTCGAAAACAGAAATAGCCACTTTAAATATTAATTTTGAACCGAAATTGAACAAAATGATAATGACTGGAAATTTAACGGTAAAATCATTAATAGACACTGCGAGTGAAGCAACATTGCTTAGAAAGTCTGTTTTTGATAAATTGAATGTGGAAGAGTTACATCCTTCGAATTCTACTTAGATGGGGTTTGGAAAATACTGAGTAGAACCATTAGGCTGTTTTAAAGAAAGTACTAAATTGATGACTTTAAATGTAATGCTGACATTTGTGTAGTGGAAAATGATGTTACGCCTTGTGACGTCATCGTAGGACTTAATGTGTTAATGCAGGGTGAAACTCTAATAAATGAAAATTGAGTTACGATTAGAAATATATCTCAGTGCATAAAAGAAATAAATACTTCTTTCATTCTTCCAGTTGATTTAATTTGTGACGAAACAGAAGTAAATATTGAATCTGATGTTCCAAATACTTTCAGAGATAAGGTGCAACAATTATTTTCGAGTTATGTACCGTGTAAAACTAAAGCAACACACATAGAAATAAACATCTCGGTAATAGAAAATGAACCTATATTTCATCAGCCTCGTAGTTTGCCGTTTTCAGAAAAAAGAATTGTTGAAGCTCAGGTAGCTGAATGGTTAGCACAAGAAATAGTAGAACTTAGTCCTTTAGAATATTGTAGCCCAGTTGTAATCGTTAAAAAGAAACACACCTCGTTTATGTATTGATTATAGAAGATTAAATAAAGTAAAAGTAAAGTTCAGGTTTCCACTTCCATTAATTGAAGATATTCTAGATCGGTTACAGGGATCACATGCGTTTAGTACGATTATCTTAAAAATGGGTTTTTCCATGTTGACGTGAACAGAGATAGCAGAAAATATACATCATTTGTAACACACGAAGGCACATCAACACCATTTTTCGACCTTTAATTAATGATGGTATTCTTTTGCCGTATGTGGATGACGTAATAATCTTATCGTTCTCCCTTGAAGAAGGAATCGAACGGGTCTTAAAGTTTGCTACTGAATAGAGACTGGAGATTAATTTTAAGAAATCTCATTTTTTGAAGAAGCAAATCGAATTCTTGGGTCATGTTATCGAAGAAAGTAAAATTTTTTCATCCACTTTAAAAACGAAAACGATCCTTAATTTTCCAGAACCGACTAATTTGAAACAAATTCATAGTTTTTAGTTTTCTTGGACTCACCAAATAATTCAGGAAGTTTATTCAAAAATATTCTATTATTGCTAAGCCTTTGACTGACCTCTTGAAAAAAATCATAAATTTAGATTTGACTAGGAGGAAAGAAATTCTTTCGATCGGTTAAAATCATTATTAGCTGAAAAGCCTGTATTGCACACTGACGCTAGCTTAGAGGGATATGGAGCAATTTTAATGCAGAGGTCTCCAAACGATAATAGTTTCCACCCTACCTAAGTAGGGTGGAAACTATGAGTTTGTTTTCACTTTTCACGAGTTCACTTTTCATGTTCACTTTTCATGAGTGAAAAGACCACAGACGCTGAAAAGAAATACTGTAGTTAAGAGCTTGAAGCTCGAGCAATCACAGAAGCATTAAAGAAATTCAGTGTATACCTGTTGGGAATTCCTTTTAAAATTGTTACTGACTGTTCTGCGTTTGAAAAGACTATGTTGAAACGTGACTTATCAACTCGTGTTGCTCGTTAGACTTTATTACTACAACAATTTAGTTATGTGATTGAGCATCGCTCTGGTGCTAGGATGGCTCAGGTCGACGCCTTAAGTAGATTCCCCATTAATGTTCTTTGTGTTTCAGTAGATAACATCTTACCAAAGTTAAAATCGGCTCCAGGATAAAGATAACAGAAAAAAAGCGATTAAAGAATTACCTAAAATTTCTAGTTATGAAGATTACTGCGACAGAAATAGAATTTTATTTAAATTTGTTAATAGTAATGAATTAGTGGTTGTGCCTGAAAGTATGCAAAGAGAAATAATAAGGAATGCTCATGAGAAAGCACATTCAGGAGTCAAATATACTGAGAAAAACCTCGAACAGTATTATTTTATCCCTAAACTAAGACAGGAAGTAGAAAATGCCATAGCAAATTATGCTTATTGTATTCTTGTGAATTATAAGAGAGGAAAGAAAGGTTCCTACATCCATTGTACAAAGCAGATGTGCCGTTAAAAACGTATCATTTAGATCACCTTGGACCTTAGGAGAGTACACATAAAAATTATAAATACATTTTAGTGATCATTGATGCCTTTACTAAATTTGTATGAGATTATTCGACGAAGTACACAACATCTGCTGAAATCATAGCGAAGGTGGAGATACAAAAGGCTGTATTTGGCAGTCCTAACCAAATAATTTCGAATAGAGGTACAGCATTCACCTCCAGCGAATTTGACTATTACTATTCTAAATAGAACATTAAGCATCATCTAATTACTACCGGCTTGCCTAGAGCCAACGGCCAAGTCGAACGGATCAATCAAACTATCATATCAGTTCTTTCAAAGTTATCTTTAGAAAATCCGGCTCAGTGGTAGAAACATACAAATGAACTGCAGCAGGCTATTAACTCGACGTGCCAGCGAAGTATAGATACCACACCCTTTGAATTGCTCTTTGGGACAAAGATGAATGCTGAAGGCACTGATCAGTTGATTGAAATGATCGAAGCTGAATTTTAAGCGAATTTTGAAGCTAAAAGAGAAGAACTTCGAAAACATGCAAAGCAACAGCTATTTAAAATTCAAGAAGAAAATAAGAAGATATACAATTTAAAGAGAAGAGAACCAAGCCCTTACGAAGTCGAAGATTTGGTAGCTATAAGAAGAACACAGTTTAGTCCACATTTGAAATTAAAACCAAAAATCTTGGACCGTACTCAAGTTAAAGGGGGGAATACTTACGACGTAGTCAAAGAAGGAAGTCACGAAGGTCCCAATTGTACGATGACATGCCCTGAATTTCTAAAACCATGGAACAATTAATTTCTAGGACTAATATAGAGAGAAGGAAACTGAAGAAGAAAAAGAAGTAAATTATGTATTTTTGTATGAAGACGAAAACTGAAAAAAATAATAGATGACGCTCTTAAGACGAAAAGAAAGACGCTTATACTAAAAAAAAGGACGCCCAAAGAAGAACGAGAAGATGCCTAAAGACGAAGAAACTGCAGTTAAGGGCGTTAACTACTCTTTCTATGGCAGATGAACAGATGAAGCTTGAAGACGATGTTTGCTCATTTTCTCATTCTTGAAACTAAAAGACGATCAGGACTCTAAAAACATTTAACTTTTATTTTTATTATCTTTCTTGTTTTGATTTTGTATTTTCTTTGTATTTGCAGTGTTGCCTGAAGGACAAGACGAGTGCAGGACGGCCGAAAGATGTAGTGTCAATGTTTAACATCAGATGGCGCCCACTTGCTCATCATATAATTCGCTCTGATGTTTTCGTTTGGCAGTTGGCTTCGAGACGTATTGAAAGAATAACGACGTTAGATTTAAAGACGTAAACAAAAGGGTATCATAGAAGTTAATTCAATTTGTATCAACTTATTTGTAAAAAAATGTAAATACTTTAAATATAATTAAATGTGCTGTCCTTTCAAGAAGTTTCTTGGATGTCTTTTTAAAGAAGGTACACCCTACAAATATATAGAATATTTTGATCCTTTTGGTGAATGTAATTTAGGCAAAATGAAACTCAAAAAAGGTTTATTCTTGATAATATTTGGAAATGTGTTAAATTATCTAATAAAAAGATTTATGCTGCATATAATGATGCTTTTTTACAACATCCTGCTTCTGTAAAATATGTTTATTTTGTATGAAATATATTTCGAAAAGAAATAAAGGCAATTCACCAAAGAACATACTTAAATCATTTACAGAATTTCTCAGCAAACATACGGAAAATTTAGTTAAGAGGCTGTAGGTTTCACCTTCTGATCGTAATAAATGAATAAAAGTTTTCTCATAAATGTTGAATATATCTAAGATTCAAATTCACTCTCAAAGACGAAATCTAACAACTCTGAAGCGAGAGCTTCACTATCTGATAGCAAAGGTGAGGATGTCAGCCTCTCGTGATACTCCTGAAGAATCTGAAGACATCATAATTAATGAGTGTGACAAGAATATACACTGCTCGACATTGAAAATGCAACACCAAGAAGAAGTGGTCAAAAAGTGATGAAATTTGGAAAAAAGACAGAGAGAGCAAGCAGCAATAAGGCATCTTTATTTCAAAATGATAATCAGAATACAGAACGAGAACGGCGTTGGCTCAGTAGGATATAGGGCCACCACGGACAGCGATGCACGAAGAAACACGTCTAGGCATAGAGTCAATAAAGGGCCGTTCACACTTGATACACAACGACGCTATCGGAGCTAAGCGACGCATGGAACGTCGCTCTAACTAACCTAGCTCGTTCACACTTACTGGGAACGTTTACTAGCGACAGCCAATAGGGAAGTAGAAGATCGCGCGCGCTTTCATTCGTAGGAGACAGTCTTCCGCCGTGAATCTTTGATCGATACACCAAAAACTAAGCGATTTTTTTAAATGGTTCGACCGAAACGTACGCTGAGCAGAAAACAACGAAAATGTATTTTGTTGCTGAGTTTTCTTCTTGGTCATTTAGTACACAAGTTTCAAATCATCAAAAATTAGTTAGAAAAATAGAAACATGTTTCATTATAATGTTTTATTGTTGTCATTTAATTATTATTATCAGTATTTTCATTCCAAATGATAAGGGAGTTTATAAAGTTGATGCGATTCATTTTATTATTTGAGGTAATAAACATTAACCTTTTTTTATGATGAAACTAATTTAGAAGAAAGAAAAATATTAGATTAACGCTTTTGTCTATGCTTTGCTTTCGCTACTTTTAATTCCATTGCTAATTTTATAATACAATTAGATATTTATATGAGATCATTGATATCAGTAATTTAATTCTCCGGATTCAAAACTTAAACACAAAAACAGTATTAAATGGAAAAGAAAATTACCTACTATTTCGATGAAGACGATCTGAAATCATCATCCAAGAGTATTCTACGTGTATTTTTGTAGTCCTTAAATCGACTATCCCATATAACGGGATGTCGCTGGATTTAGGCAATTAGACTATAATGTTCGCTCATATCTTACGAAGCAACAAAATACAAAAAATAAAGAAGCACCTTATCCGTTATACAGCGATAAATTAAAATTAAATGTACCCTCCTCAGAAGATTTTTGCCGATATTTTCCCGATATTCAAAGATCCTAAAATTTTTAATTTACTTCAAAATATATCTACATTAACACAGGAAATTAAAATAACGCAGAATACCCATAATGGCCTGGCCAAAAATTGCGCTTAGTGAGAAAAAAGGACCAGCGAGGATCGAACTTCCGATCAACAATCTACAGCTTGACCGCTTTACCCGCTCAGCTGACGTTTCTAACGTGGTTTTTGCGAATTGTACTATAAGTTATGGCGCTCTGAATGCAAGAATTAATTTTTGATGATTATTCTGAGTTTCTTTAATTTCCTGTGCTAATGTAGATATATTTTGAAGTAAATTAGAAGTTTTAGGATCTTTGAATATCAGGAAAATATCAGCAAAATCTTCTGAGGCGAATACTTTAAATTTTAATTTATCGCTGCATAGTGGATAAGACACATCTTTATTTTTTGTATCTGGTTGCTTCGTAAGATATGGATTGGATTTTAAGATTTTTAAAATGAATTTCTGAATAAGAATAATAACTGTGGAGTAAAGGCCGTTTACTCGTCCTCACTTTAAATCAAATCAATCAATCAATCGCTCATATCGTCAGCCATGTTGTTTGCGCGCTTCTGTTGATGATGATGATTTGAAATACTCTCCTGATTGGTCGGTTCCATATGCCAGCTAGCTCCGTTTTGCGCGAAGTTAAGATTTTTCAACTGGGTCAATAGTGACAAAAAACTGGTTTTTTCTAGCTGATCCGCTGTGTTTGTTGTGTTGTGTTCCCTAGCCCCGATATATACCAGTGTGAACACCCCGTGCGGATGGTGTCCCGAGGGATGGCTCTCCATTCCCTTTCAACCATTTGCCACAGTTCGTCTTCTGAACGAGGCGGGGCAGAGTCTTCAAACGGCTCCAATCACATCCCACACAGGTTCGATTGGTGACAGGTCAGGAGAACACGGTGGCCAGGGAAGCATCTGTATACCTTGCAGAGCATGTTGGCAGATGCGATCATTGCGTGGTCGGGCGTTATGCTGCTGAAAAATTGCATTAGGCAGTTCCTGAAGGTAGGGGAATGCCACCGGCCGCAGTACATTATCCAAATATTGTTGTTCCGTCATAGTGCCC
Source organism: Stegodyphus mimosarum (assembly GCA_000611955.2). Taxonomy (NCBI): domain Eukaryota; kingdom Metazoa; phylum Arthropoda; class Arachnida; order Araneae; family Eresidae; genus Stegodyphus; species Stegodyphus mimosarum. Next base: position 26,787 of record KK116705.1, on the reverse strand, counting down.
TGAATACGAACTAGAGGGGACCTGGAATCGTAGGCAATAGCGCTCCAAACCATTATGCCACGTTGTCGCGCGATGGGGCGTTCCACAGTTACTGCCGGATTAGATCTTTCTCCATGTCGACGCCACACACGTATGCGGTGACTCTCACTGGATAAACAGAAGCTTGACTCATCTGAGAACACGAGGTTTCGCCATTGTGGCATCCACATCGCTCCTGTCCGGCACTTTTCTAAACGTTGGCGTTTATGCTGTGGGGTCAATGGCAGTCTTCTTATCGGACGCCGTGAGTGCAGGCTACGTTCAACCAATCGACGGGAAATTGTTCTCGTCGACACGGGAACATCCAGGTATCTTGCACGTGCTGCAGAATCGCGGTACAAGGGACTTGCGGGACCGCCACAGCTTGTCGGCGGATGCGTCGATCCACGCGTGCTGACCTCTGGCTGCACCTGGACCCCTCCTTCTTCCCAGATTTCCTTTTTCCAACCATGTTCGCCATAGCCGAGGCACCGTGCTCGCATCCATGTGGGTATCAACTTCGATTTGACGTAAGGACCAACCCGCTCTTCTCAGTCCGATCACCATACCTCTCGTAAAATCGTCTAACTGCTGGAAGTGCCTTCGTTGACGGCGGCCTAGCATTCTCTCCTATTACACTTATCCTCCGGGACAAAACCCAACTTTCTTCGATAATTCGTCTGGCAGAAATAAAGAGACGAATATTGCCCATTCTGCACGTTCGTTCCCTTATATCTTACTTCCCGTGTGTCGGAGAGCTGCGCATTTGACATCATTCACATAACTCAGTGACGTGCATGTACTCTAAAATTCGCATAAATTTCTGACCACTCCTTCTTGGTGTTGCATTTTCAATGTCGAGTAGTGTATACATATTGTAAGATTATAAAACCACTACATGACTTCTATAAGCATTACAATTACGGAAAATTTAATCGTGATAGTATTTGTAAAAGTTCTAAATCTGAAATTAATAATACAAAACGTGATCGTGAAGATGGTAAAAATATTCTTTTGCCCGTAATAAAGATATTTGAAGAGTAATTATTATATCAAATTATCTAGTGCTAACAAAGAATTAAGATAAAATTAGCGGTTATAATTAAATGGTGGTTTATTATCCACCTTTTGATGATGATGAAATCTAAGAAGGATCTATAAGCCTTCTGGTACACTGAAGATTATGATTATGGCAATTTTCATGTGGAGAATAAAATTTTAAATGAAAATTTGAAAGCTTTCAGATACATTACGCACAAGGGGCATTTTTTAAAATTTTGTGTGTTACCTTTACTTAATATTATTTAAAAGAGTATCATAGCTCTAGATTTTCCGATACACAGTTTCGCATGTTGGAGAATTTTTTTTTACGGTATGGTGTTGCCATTAGCGCTTTGAAATCATTGAATTTGTTAGTAAAAAATTCTTTAATGTTTGACAAATTATGAAACGTGAAAAGTGAACCGACATTTACAGTGAACAGAAGCAAAATGCCAAAACGAAATTAATAGCCCTTTCTAGGCAAATTGCCCCTTTGGGCTAAAAATGGTTTAAATCTGGTCGATAATCATGATGCTTCTAATAAATTATTTGTATTAAAATATATAGAATGTAATTATCTTGAATTAAAAAATTAATTTGTCGAAAAAAGAAATTGCATACCAGTTTGTTAAATTTCGTGAAGGAAATGCCAGACATATTAGAGCGGTAGTAGGTGCGATTAACGAAGAAAATTCTGATTATAATCAAATAAACGTAAACAAATCAGAATTTAAAAATAAATTAAAAGATTAATATTTACATATTGAAGATGTTATAGATGGAAAAGAATAGAAATAAATAGAAATCCAGTTAAGATCAAGATGCGGGTAATAAAAAATTTGTTTATGATTCAAATGAAATACCTTAATATGTTACTAAGTCGTTTGGTGTTATTACACTGCAACGTGATAAAAAACGGACTAATATTAAGCTTTCGAAATATACAAAATATAGAGTATTGGATAAAGATTCTAAATTTTTAATAGAAGGAGATATCCGAATTGTATTATTTTAATAGATAATAACTGAAAAAGAATCAGAAGCTAGTACTGGAATATTTTTATTTTGAGTGCGTGAGTCTTAGAGATAAGTAATTTTTTTACACATGTTAAAGAAGGTTATGTGTTAAAATTAACAATTCGTGCAAAGAAAGAGGATTCATCCTTACTTGATAACTGAAGTATTAGACTGGAAATCTGAATTGTAGTGAAGGGATATCATCCTAAATGAATGGAAGTTAACTGTGATGAAGTTTCTAGAAACAGTATTTTGTGTGAAGATTAGAAATTTCATTTCATTTCTAGATATCAAAAATTATCTGAACCCGTCATCAGTGAATATAAAGAACAGAGTTTTTAGGAATAAAATTTCAGCTTATCAGAAATTATTTGAACTGTTTATGATTATGCCCGAAAATCTTATTAACTGGGATATTACATCAAGTATTATTTAGAAAACTCATCTTAAATAAAAGATAAAATAAATTGGGTTACAGCTTCAGAATATCAACTAATCTAATAATTTTATGTTACAAAATTTTAGAAACTTAAACCTGAAAATAATTTCTACTTATTAAAAATTAACAGAAAATACTGTTGAAGAAATGAAAGTTGTAGTATATTGCGGTGAAATAATTAAACATCAAGATTTCAGTGAAGATTTTAAATAAACATGAAGAGAAAGTAGACTGGTGTAACCCATTTTTATAAAATCATGTATCAGATAACTTTCATTAAAAGACATTATAAGAGAATTTGTATTTTATTATTATCTTACATATGTGAGAATCCTAAAAGAAATGTTAAATGGATGAAAAGATTAAAGAAATAAATATTATAAATTCTTTAATCGCATTAAATCATGAACCAAATAAGCAGCATATAAATTTCTTTATATTAATTCATCTTTATAAATTATATTATTACATTTAAAAATGAATAATGATTTAGTAAAAGAAGCAAAGCATTCTTTGTACACTACTTCGTATGTTAGAAGATGATATAAAAAAACCTTTTGTATGGCCTTGTAAAACTTCATTTCTGTGGTATTTTAATAAAATCATGATATTTTATTATAAATCTTGTAAACTTGAAGTATTACATGCAGAGTAATCATAATGAACATTTTATTCGGATTACAATAAATATATTCAGGAAATTTCTTAGTTATATAAAAATTTATTTTAAGGTCTTAAAGAAAAAAATAGTTATAAAAAATTATTCTAAATAAAAGCCTTCTCGATAAATGGAAGAATTCAGGACTTTTGGATATTATTATGAAACTCTTAATATTGAAAGATTTAAAGCCTGGGAGATATAATCTGATCTTATTGAGGAAAATTGATATAATCTGATCTTTATTGAGAAAAATTCAAACTAAATATGGAGATTCATATAACGTAAAAATAGAACTAAATGATGAACAAAAAGAATATTTTATTAAAAAACGTCATGGAGAACTTTCTGACGATGCAATCAAGAAATTTAATGAAGGTAATTACATATTCAATCATGAAGGTATTCATATCAAGGTATGATTGATGGAGAATATTCGTATGAATTCGAAAAAGAATCTTAAAAATGTGTAATTTTTTTAACTTTGAGCAACGTTTATTTTTTGTTTTAGAAAACATATAATTTGCAGGTCCTTTTTATTCTAAAAACTTAAGATTTTTTCATATCTATACAACATATAATACTTCCTTGTACGAAGTAAAAAGGAAGTATTGTAATCGCGAAAAATTTCGGGTACCATATTTCACCGAAAATATCTATTTTGACCACTAAGAGAGAGTCAAAAGAGTCTTTTAACGATGTTAAAAGACTCTTTTTTTTTCCAAAATAATTATAAAACTGATTTAAAATGGATTCTGAAGAGAAGTTTTTCGTGGCGTCTGTGCGTGCGTACATACGTAAGTACGTATGTATGTATGTATCTCGCATAACTCAAAAACGCGGAACCTCAGAACGTTGAAATTTTGTATATAGGGCTACTATAACACGTAGATGTGCACCTCGCATTTTGTTGCAATCGGCCGCACCAAACGTATCTATATATATACATACTTTTATTAGCAAGTAAGAATGTAGAAGCTACGGTACATTCGAAACCTCTCGGTTAAGTTTTTTTATGCCCTTAGTTAACCTGCATACAGTAATTGTAGAATTATCAGCAATTTAAAAGTTTTTTTAAGTGCGGCTAAGCCTAATTTTTGGTTATGATAGCGGCCATATTTGTTTACATTTGAAGCTTAGCAGAATAGTGGATTTGTTTCTAGAAAAACTAAGCTTCGCAACAACAAAGTAACGTCTTCTTTTATTATTGCGAATTAAATTATGCTTGATTCATTCTGGAATTATCATTTAAGTTATTAGCTGGTTTTTGCGTACAAATTGTAATTTTAATAGTAAAAATTGCTTTTTTTAATTGTTTTAACTTTACTTGGTGTTTTATGTTTTTCTATACCTTTCAATTTTTAATGAAAATATTTTGAATTTTTATGTATTTTTGCCTTACCTCGAAGTGAGAACTGAATTAATTAGTAGCTCCTGCGCATTAAGTAAGCAGCGCTGAATCGTCTGTGAAAAAATGTTGTTTTTTTATTTGCTTAATTTCTCTTATACATCGTTTTAGATTTATTATAGTATTTGAATAGAACTTGTGGTAATTCTTCAAATGCTATAATTTCTGCTCTATTTCTGCTATAATTTCTGCAATAATTTGCTGAGTTATAAAATGAATGAGATGTAACGCTGTTAAGTGAACCTAGCGCCGAAGTGTGGCTATGGTAAATAAATATAGTGAACTTTAAAGAGCGCATTTATTCTATTGCGGTTTATGCGCTATCGACAAAGTAGATTTAATTCAAAATTCGTTAACTATTAGTTCAATATGTTTAAATGAAATGCGGGAAAATTGCGTATAATTTAATATTCTGTACAAGGAAATCATGTGGTGTACACATCAGATTTTTTTATGTGATTTTTGTCCTCCAAACTTAAGTATTTTCTCATATCTAGAAGACAAATTTTTCATTTCAAAACCTTAACATTTTTTCCTTTTTCCTGTATTTTTTTAGTCTGTCATATCTAAAAAGTACTCTGACAGAAAAAAAAGTCTCAGCACAAAGGAAAAATTATTGTAGAGTTTTCTACAATAATAAGGTATTTCTCCCGCCTTCTTCGCATGCCTTCATGGTGTAGTTGTCTGCATGCTCGACCCGTAACCGAGAGGTCCGTGGTTCGATTCCCGGCGAAGGCGTTGCTCATTTTTCATGTCTCCTGCTCCAAAAAAATACCTAATGTCTCTACAGAGTAATGAAATTTGGCTAATGGATTTGTCTAGTTAACATGTTTAATTGATTAAATTTTCAAGATCTCAGGTTAATTTAAGCTCAAAAAAATGCATTTCAAATGTGAAATGCTGTTACTTTAGTAGCCGGTGTAACCTCCAGAATCTTGAATGCAAGCCTGCAAACGTGCAGGTATCGTATCATACAGGTGCGGAATGTCACTTTGTGGTATGTCACTTTTTCCATGCTTGTTGTACTTGTTCTGTTAATACTAGGAGAGTCAGTGCTGGCTGTAAAGGATGCTGGAGTTGTCCAATGATATCCCATACGTACTCAGTTGGAGACAAATCTGGTGATCTCGCAGGCCAAGGCATCATGTCGACCCTCTGTAGAGAACGTTGCGTTACAACAGTGTTATGAGAGCGAGCGTCATCCTGCGGAAAGCTCCCCCTTGAATGCTCTTCATGAATGGCAGCACTGCAAGTTGAATTACCCGACTCACGTACAAATTTGTAGTCGCTGTGTTTAGGATAACCACGAAAGTACTCCTGCTGTCATAGGAAATCGCTCCCCAAACTATGACTCAAGGTGTAGGTCCAGTGTGTTTAGGCCGCAGACAGTTTGGTTGCAGGCGTTTTCCTGGCCTCCTTCTGACCAACACACGGCTATCACTGGCACCAAGACAGAACCTGCTTTCATCAGAAAACACAACAGATCTCCACTCCGTCCTCCAATGAGCTCTGGTTTGACACCACTGGAGTCGCAAACGGCAATTGCTTGGAGTCAGTGGAATGCACGCTACAGGGCTCCTGGCTCAGAGCTGTCCTTGAAGTAACCTATTTGTAACAGTTCTTATGTCACTGTGGTACCAACTGAAGTTCAAATTTCTATCGCAGACGGAGTACGATGCGCCACAGCCGTACGCTGAATACGGCGGTCTTACCTCTCAGCAGTTCATCGTGGCCTCCCGGAACCCGGTCTTCTTTGAAGTAGTACCTTCATTAGTACCCTGCTACCAGCAATCATGGACAGTGGATACATTCCTCCAAGTCTTTCTGCAATATCGCTGAAAGAAAGTCCACCTTCTCGTAGCTCTATTACATGATCTCGTTCAAACTCCGTGAGCTGTTGATAACGGCTTCTTCGTCTTCTTAATGGCATTCTTGACTAACATCAACTCAATACGTCAAATTTCAAAGATACACTCATGTCCATAAATTAAGGATAATTCGGAGTCACGCGGAAATCGAACTCTAAAATGAATATATAACCTGTAAAATCACTACACACATCTTCAAGAATCATATGCGAATTTCAGGAAGTAACCAGATGACACTGATGGTACGTCACAATGACGAGATACACTCTCGTGTAAGAGGAAGGAATAAGGATATAAGGAATACAGGCAAAGAAGTAAAATTGTTCGCAGGCGCTTTATAAGAATTTCAGTGCAATAACCGAATAGTTATGACACAAAGGACGCATTTACATGATTTTTTACGTGGTAGAATCATCGGCCGTCTGGAATGTGGGCGTACTCAACTGGAAGTATCACGAACTTGGAATAGACGAACTTGGAATTGCCCAGAGTGTCATTTCCAGGCTTTGGCAACAATTCCAAGATGATGGTAATGTGAGTAGACGTTACAGCACAAGTCACCCCAGAGTTACAACGCCGAATGAGGACCGGTATTTAGCAGTTACTGCCAAAATAAATAGGCAGAGCACAGCCTCAGACCTGTCTCGTCAGCTATCTTCAGCCATTGGTACGACAATTTCAAGGCAGACCGTGTTCAGACGCTTAGGGCAGATTGATCTATATGCTCGTAGACCTGTCAGATGCGTTCCACTTACTGCAACTCACTGTCGCCTGCGGTTAGCCTGGAGTAGAGAGCATGCATTGTGGACACCGCAACAGTGGACTTGTGTGATGTTTTCCGACGAGTCCAGGTTTAGCTTGCAGTCTGATTCTCGCCGGACTTTCATATGGAGACCTCCAGGTACCCGTTACCACCAAGAAAACGTCATTGAACCAGGAGTGCTCGTTTGGGGTGGAATTATTCTGGGTTTCAGAACTGACCTGCATGTTCAAATTGGAACCATGACAAGCCAAATCTATCGGGACGTCATTCTGGAACAACATGTACGTTTGTTTCGGGGCGCCATGGGCGCACAATTTGTGTTTATGGATGACAACGCCCGTCCTTACCGTGCAAACATCGTAAGCGAATGCCTTCAATCGGAGGATATCACCCGTATGGGCTAGCCAGCATTTTCACCGGACTTGAATCCAGTAGAGCACGTGTGGGACATGCTTAGCGGGCGAGTTGAAGCCCATCAACCTCCTCCTACATGTCTACCGGAAATTCGGAGAGCATTACTTTTTGAGTGGTGTAATATCCCCCAAGATCAGATCGATAATTTGATACTCAGTATGCCTAGGCGTTGTACGGACTGTATTGCATCATCTGGGAGACATACAATGTATTAACAATCATGCCAACTATGTAATATTGGTTTTTTGTAAATAGGTTTTTTTTTTTGTAATTTGCTCCAAGGAGAAAAAATCGCTAATTTTTTTTATAATATCAAACATATAGCATCCTTTTTTGTTCTTTACCTTTTGTTTTATAAATAAGCTTTACAAATAAGTCAAATTTGTTTTGCTTCTAACTCTTTGCCTAATTTTGCATTATCCTTAATCTATGAACATGAGTGTAAATAACGCTGACGAACTTTACAGCACGCATTTAAAACCAGCCTGATTTGCAAGTTCTGGGTGGCGCTACTAGAGACACACTTATGCGCGAAATTTGAATCGATGTCATCTTTCAGATCTATAAAGACGCCTTCCAAATTTTATTTATCCAACCCAAGTCTTTCTTGGTGTTGGAATTTTTTCCCGTTAGTGTATGTAAAAAACACACGTATTTTATTAAAAAACTTGACATGTGAGAAAATAGTTCAGGTTTTTGGAAATGTATCCAGAAAGGTCATTTTGACTCTATGTACTATAGAATGCACATTTAAAGTTATTATAACACATTTAAAGTTATTATAACACATTTAAAGTTATTATTTAAAGTTAATGCACATTTTAGTCAAACGAGATCGAGAATGAAAGAATAGGGGTGAAAGTGGTGTGAATAGTGAAAGTGGTGAGGATACAAAAGTCTATATTGCTTAGGGCTTCTAAAAGTCTTAATCCGGCCCTGTTGAAATTATCGATAAATAATTAGAGAAAATGAATCCCTAGCCGGCTCAGAGAAATTGTAGACTGAATGTCAGTTCGTGTTTGCTTCTTTGTGATCTTGTATTATTAGTCTGATATTAAGTTCAACAGTTGGAAGGGGGAATGTTCGGCGTGACTCTCACATGTAGTTTGGGAGGGTTTGTCTTTGCTAATAGAACGAAATCAATAACAACGTAGGCGAATCCATTTTAAAATTTAGGAGAGTTTGTTTCCTGAAGGCATTAAGGAAAAGGAAAATGAGCGCGAAACCTTTTGAATTTTCAGAACCTGTTGCTAAAAAGCTGGGGAAGGGGAAGAGATGCGCCAAGTAAAATGGTAAATATTTAGTAATCTATTGGTATTTAGTAGCCAGTTTTATCCCCTTTTTTAAGGAATTAAGTGTTGCGACTGAAAAACTTAAAAGGGATCTCTCAACATTTTGAACTAAATAAGTATGAAAATGTTTTGTAACGTAGACGGATAAATTTAATATACATTCACACGTCATTTTTCTTAACATTACTTATTTATTTCTCCTTTAATTGTTCTATAATACACACCATAGGTTATTTTGAAAGAAGATGTTGCGGTTCCGCCCCAATTAGTTCGAATATCAGCAGGACTCTGTTATTAAATCCACCCGAAATTGAAAATAAAAATGCCATTCTAAAAGCTTCACTCAATCGCCGGTAGATGGCAGCATGTGCATTAACATTCATGAAGCAGGCCATTTCCGAAATTGGATGGGCACGCCGCCGTCGTTCTCCCGGTCGTAATTTTGGTAAATTTCTCTCCTAAAGTCACGACGCCGGCGCATAAATGTCAAACTGAGGAGCTGGCGTGAAGTAATTTTAGTTGAAATAAGAGTTTTCGATTGTCAGCTTTACTTGTTGTTTCATAGTAGTTTATAACTGTTCGTCCATCGTCGATAAGAAGAACTCATTTTTGCGAAATAAAAAAAGAGGAAAATCCTTCCATTGTGTTTTTAGCAGAGTTGAGATGTTACGCCATTATCATTACAGCGACGGAATACAAAATGAGATTTCGAAATAGAAAATAGAGACAAGGTTAGGGTACGTGGGGAGGATGGCGGATAAATATTTATGAGATAGACTTCAAACTTGTCGCAAGGAAAGGTATTTCACTATTTATTTATAGATACCGCATGTTATGCATAAAATGAGTAAAAGAGTAGCGGAAGGGATATAGAACCTTTTTATTCTAAGTGAAGACAGAGAGACATCATGATTATAGTTTGAACACGTATTTGTCTTTTATTTTTAATACATAAAAGTGTCACCATTATCGGTAAAAATAATAGTAATGTCTAACTGATAAGATCTTTCCTTGTGACTGCTACTTTCTGCTAATCTTACCCTTCAGGCAAGTCAATTTCATACCTGATTAAATTTTTCTTCATTAATTAAAAGACCGATTTTGTTTAAAATGGCTTTCAGTGGTGAGCTCTGGAATGTAAAAACAGCCATTATCATTTCGAACAGATATATAAGTACCTAAATTCAGAAAAGAAAATGACTACAAAAGCGTAAATATTCTCCGTGTGATAATAATTACTCCCAGTTTATGAGAAAGAATTTTTTTTTATTTCTTTACTTTACTTCGTGACCCGTCAAAATTAAAATACTTCCTTTATTTCGCACGAAGAAGTAAAAATGCAGCTGAATATTATTAACCGTTTAATAAAACTCACATTACCTGGGTTCTGAACATTTTGCAAAAAGTATTATTTTATATCGTCAGTAATCATTCTTCCAGATCTTGTATATGTCTCCTCATAAAGATCTTACATTAATGATTATTGCTGCGTGCGTACAAGTTCAAATTGGTTTATTGCCACTAATATTCTGTTTTAAAACTCTTAATACCCTGGTTAAATCGTCTAGATGAGCAGTCATTTGTCCGCTGCTGGACAAGAGCAACTCTGATTGGGTGACGGTCTCTACGAGTTGCTTGTTGGGCTGCCTCTAATTTCATGCCATACACTAAAGCTCTTTGACATCCAACATTCGCAGGGCTTTCTGTATCTGAGGGTCCCCCCCCGGGGGTTGACTCAGGAAATCCTGGGAAGTACTGGCTAGGATCTGTACTTAGGCAGTCTCAACCACGGGGGTTTATAAGTTGACTTCACAGGACTAGAACCCGAGTTTATTCTCAGGTTGGTTCAGGCTTGGCAGGGACCGTACTGGTACTGTCGTGTCTGTTCCTCTGGCTGTGGTGGAGCTATATAGCACGCAGATTTATGGGCTTTCTCGGTGGGGGTTTGGCCCTCACAGTCCCAGTGACGGGGACTGACGAAGTTAGGCAAGGCACCAAGCGTTCTTCTGATGCCGAGGGAGTGGTGCCCCGAGGCAAAGGTGTCCCAGTGTTCAATTTTTCGATTTAGTATTCCACGTTTCTCGTCCTTGCTGAAGCGGCGTATAAAACCGGGCAGGGACTGTGGGGTTTTGCGCCCTCCAGGGTCCTCCAGGATTGAGGGGTCCTCCAGGACCTGGATATCACAACTTCGAAAGGCGACCTCAGGGCGAAGATCCGGGTTCTGGAGCGGTGTATCTGAGGGTCCCGCATGCCATCGATGAAGTACTTCAGGGAGAGGATTTCCCTTGTTTCTGTTGGGCAGTTCGAAAAGGCGAGATGAGACAGCGTTTCGACAACCATGGCGAGCTCCTGGAGTGTTTCCGTATGCTTCTGTTGGCGAACTGTCAGCTACAGTCTGCTAAACACTTCTCGCCAAAGCGCAACTCGTACACGCGGAATAGAGTTGTGAAGGACAGTTTGAATGATATCCGTTATCCGTTGCGTCTGCTCTCAAAGAAGCGGCGAGATGGAAGGCCTTAGTTTCGGAATCCTATCCATTTGAGTTTGTCACTGTAGAGAAATGAGTCTTGTACACATGCCAGGAGGTCATTTCGTCATATGTGGGTAGCGTTAGAGATGATCGGGAAGTCATAGGTAAAATTTTATCGTCATAATTGTTTCCTACTATAACTATGGATTTCTTTAAGCTGTCAGCTTCCTTGGCGGCAGCAGCAGAAATTCTGTCATCGATTTTTGTTCGACAGCAGAAACTCTTCGATTTATTGTTTGGTAGTAGAAACTCTTTCTCCAATTTCCTGTTCAGCAGAAAATCTT
>KK116705.1:0-15017 GCA_000611955.2 Stegodyphus mimosarum | reverse complement strand
ACTTGTTGTTTCACGGCAGAAACTGTCTCTTTAGTTTCTCCAATTTTATTTTTAACCATATCTATTAAGATTTCCATGACTTATGTATATGAAATATGTTTTCTTTTATGACAGTGATTTCTCTTTTGACTTGCTTCCATCTTTTCTTGAATTGATTTGTCAATCTCTTCATCTTCTCTTCGCCCGCTTCCATCTTTTCTTGAATTTCTTTCTTCACTTCTTTAATAGAGTTGGCTGCCCCTTCCATCTTTTCTAGGAATGCAGAAAATGCTGTCACCAGCTGTCTTGGTTTCTCATTCATTGCTCTTCGCACCGGCATTCGGGCTCACTTCTGACACCAAAAATTGTTTTTGTGCATACAGGTTCGTAATGGATTGAATTCACACGAAGCCAATAATAGCTTGATGAAATTAATTTTCTCAAAAGACACATTTTACAGTTATGAAACATTTCACAATAGTACTCGTACTGCTCTTCTCAGTATGGCAGAGCATAATGAGTAGTTACCACATCTGGTTTTCCCTCAGCCGATGAGAAATTTCCAGTACCTTCGATTTCTCGAAATTGCTGCAAAGCCTATAGAGTTACAGCTACAAATAGGATATAGTAACAGGATCCAATGAGGTCAGACAAATTAGAGTTATTCAGGGATCGTACAAAAATGTCGTCAATTTTGGCGACTTCTGGGAATTTCTTGCTAAATTAGGGGACAAAGATTAATTTTCAAAACCATTACCAGTTTGGCACTATCTCTCAAATTAGGTGAGATAATTGTTTCTTTCAATGTTAAATGAACTTGCCCCTGTAACCTCATTTTTCCGGCGGCGCTACGCATTTTGAGGCATTTCTTGTTACATTATACATGAAATACTACAATTTTACATAAATACATAAGAAAATTTTTGTGTTTTGATCATAGACATGAAGTAGCCCATGCTGGTTTTATCGGAAATGGATGGGATGATATATTGGCCAAGGAAACCACTTATGATAAGAATTAAGTTGATAATTATGCACAGGGCTCTCATAGGTTAGCTAGTATCAGCTAAGCAACTATTAGTTCAATATTTGGAAAGAGCAGTGCTTCGGGTAGGAAAAAAAGGCTAGTTATTTGAAGAGTATTATTTTCGGAGAGAAAATGAATGTGAATGTTGATTTAAATCAGGTTTTGCCCGTCCATGGTAATAATCTAGCATGTTTAAAAAGATTCGGTCTTTAAGACTTTCTTGCTGCAATTCCTTGAGGATGTACGACACTTTGTCAAGATGTGCTTTTTGGGCCCAGGGAGTGACAGATAAGTACAGTTTTGCCTGCGGAATATCTGATTTTAATACATTTCGTTGAATCTGAAAGTGACAAAAAAATCTGTATCTGGAAGTGACAAAGAAATCTGTATCTGAAATTATGGCTGTTGTCAATTCGAATAACAGATCAATTGGGATTAATGTTTGATCGCTCTTTTGTGTATCTGTTTTTTCCTTCTTGTTTTTTATGGTCATGCTGCTGTTGTTGTTCTTATTGTGACTAATCTTGCTTGTCTGATATCAGATAAAGCCCACGAAAATCATCGTGGCAAGGGTGTGTCTGTTATTGGCAAAAGCCTTAGAAACCATACAGGTGACAGTAGGATTTTGCTCATTTCCGTCCCCAATTTTGAACAAGAGCATCCCCGGGGGAGGCCGGTTCCGAGGGTCTTCCACATCTCTTCCCCTACCACCAAACTTTTGAGAGGACTTTCAGCTCGCCTTATATTTGGAGCGCCCCGTGCTGTACATACGCTAAACATTTACAAATATCCATGCCTTCTCCGGGATTTGGACCAGGGCCCTTCTGTGCGGCAGTCAGTGTCACTAACCACTATCCCTCTTGGGCGGCTTTTGTGGTCATAAAATGTGCTTATTGCTTGCTAGGCTTGTCGGGATGCGCCTATTATTCATTGCCGAGCAGTGTTATATATGGAATAGGTTTCTAAAAGCCTGTAATAGGTAATATAATATTGTTGCGTTATACGGGTTCGTGGATTTGAGAGTATCCGATGAAAACACGATGCAGAACAATAAAAAGCACAATTTATTTACAAGAATCACTATTTACAGCACAGTTCCAAAATTGCCTTTAAAAGCGTCGAAAATCTACAATAAATACGCTGAAACAATCAGCAACACAGCTTCAGGCTGTAACTGTACAGGTAGCTTCACGGCAACACTAAACTTATAATAAACACCGTGGAACAATCACCAATACACTGTCAAGCTATACTGTAAAGATAGCTTCACGGCAAAGCACTATCTCGATTGCTTTCCGTTCACAAAACTCTCGCGTAGCTTAGCAGCTATTCTCACAATAATCACAACGCTCACAGTACTTCACAATACTTCACAATCTCTTCGCCACTAACTGCTCTCAGAAACGCAAGGGTTTATATAGCTTTTCTTTAAGTTCGACACGTTTCGAGAAATATCTCGACAGGAAGTTATTCTAGAAGCTTCCCGATTGGACCATGGGATATCGCCAATTTGGTCGCCAAATGGGCGATAAAGTCGCCAATCTGGCAACCCTACCATACACTATTTTATGGCAACCCTAGTGCTATGCCGGAAAGCTTACATACAGGCGCAACCGCCGAATTTTTCGTAACACTGCCCCCTCCCAAGGACTGCACGTCCCGGGCAGTACAATCCCTGGCTGGGAGCCAAAAAGAAATAATCGAAAAAGCTACAAAACAAATAAATTACAATAATAACAAAATTTGCAAATATTTACAGTATTTACAAATAACAAAAACATTTACACTAATTACAAAGATCTATGTACAAGCAACTATGCATAAATCATACAATTAAACATAAAAACATTACGAAATACGGGGTACCCATAACAAAAATAACTATCACTAATTACTATGGCCATAGTATGGAGCTAACCTATCATAATGTACAATCTTAGGTTTGGAATTGGGAGACTTACGGATCCGTATTACGACGTCATTCAGTCTGTTGAGGACTGTGTAGGGACCTTCCCAATGCGATTGCAGTTTGGGAGAAATGCCCTTACGACGGCTCGGATTCCACAGCCAAACCTTGTCGTTTTCCTGGAACTTATGTTCGGTCGCTCTTGCGTCGTACCTCTTCTTCATCCTGTCCGTCGAGATGTTAATTCGCTCTCGAGCAAACCTGTGCATCGTTTCCAACCGGGCTTGGAGATCTTGAACGTACTCCTCAGGAGAGGACTGTAGATCCGGAGGACGGCCGAAAAGCAGGTCACTCGGAAGACGGAGATCACGACCGAAGAGCATTTGAGAAGGGGAATAGCCGGTACTCTCGTGGACGGCACTACGGTAAGCAAGCAGGAACAGGGGCAGCTTACGATCCCAGTCTTCTTGGTTCTTGGAAACCATAAGCGATAGGTGGTTCAAGATTGTGCGGTTAAATCTCTCCACCATGCCGTCAGACTGCGGATGTAACGGGGTGGTCTGTGTTTTCTTTATTTCCAATAAGTCGCACAGTCCTTTGAACACAGCCGAAGTGAAGTTCCTGCCTTGGTCGGTATGAATCTGGAGGGGAGTTCCAAATCTAGATACCCAATTCTGCAACAGGACTTCAGCCGTAGTGACAGCCTCTTGGTCTGGAATTGGATATGCTTCAGGCCACTTCGTAAAATAATCCATGACAACTAGAATGTATCTGTTGCCATCTTTAGTCCATGGCAGAGGTCCCAGTATATCAAGGGCAATTCGCTCGAAAGGCGCTCCAACGTTGTATCGCTGCATTCTTCCGCGACAGCGTTCCTTTGGTCCTTTCTTGGCTGCACAGGCATCGCAAGACCGGCACCATTTCTCAACGTCGTTTCTTGCGGAACTCCAAAAGAAGCGCTCTCGAACTTTGTTTAATGTCTTCATATAGCCGAAATGCCCTCCTGTTGGGCTGCTGTGTATTTCTTTCAGGACATCAGGTATTCGGTTTTGAGGAAGCAGCAGCTGCCATCTTTTATTAGTTCCATCGTCGCTTTCCCACAGTCGATATAAGACTCCATTTCGAAGGTGAAGTGAGTCCCAGAGAGCCCAGTACCTTTTAGTCATAGGACTGAAGATGGAAACGTCCTGCCACTTGGGTTTCGTAGCCGATGATTCCTTCAGCTCTATTATTGGCTTAATGTTAGGATCCGCCAACTGGTCTTCTCTAACTTTTTCATGACTCCACGGATCTGGCTCCGATGCTGTTGAAGATGTTACTTGTCGGATGCTAGGATTCGCCAAACCATACTTAGCTTGTGCTCTTGAACAATACCCGCAATGCGCAGGACAAGGCTTCCTAGATAAAGCATCCGCATTTCCATGGGAGGAGCCTTTACGATGTTTTATTTCAAAGTCATATTCCTGGAGTCTTTGAATCCATCTGGCTATCTGTCCTTCAGGATTTTTGAAATTCAATAGCCAAGTTAGGGAAGCATGATCGGTGCGGAGCAAGAATTTTCTGCCATAGAGATAATGATGGAAATGCCCTATGGCTTTTAAGATAGCGAGCAATTCTTTCCGAGTGACGCAATAATTCCTTTCCGGTTTTGACAAGCACTTACTCCAATAGGCTATCACTCGCTCTTCACCGTCAATCATCTGGGAAAGGACAGCTCCAACACTTTCGTTGCTTGCATCCGTATCAAGTATGAATTGTTTGTCGATCTGGGGATATGCGAGCACAGGCGTAGATGTTAATGCCGTCTTCAGATCATTAAAAGATTTTTCGCGTTTCTCAGTCCACACGAATTTCTGTTTATTTTCCGTTAATCTATGCAGAGGTCTTGCGATGTTGGAGAACCCCTTTACAAATCTTCTGTAATAAGTGCAGAGTCTCAGGAAGCTCCGAAGTTGATGAACATCCACAGGGCGTTCCCAGTCCCTGACTGACTCTGGATCCGTACGGACACCTTCGGCGGAGATGATGTGACCCAGATAGGTGACTTCGCTGCGGAACAGCTTGCATTTAGAAGGACTTAGTTTGAGGTTGGCATCTTTCAATTTTTGGAACACCTTCCTGATGTTTTCTAGATGTTCCTCGAACGTACGGCCCACTATAATGATGTCGTCAAGGTAAACCAGACAGGACTCGTAAGATAGGCCACGAAGCACTGTTTCCATCAAGCGTTCAAATGTTGCAGGGGCGTTACAGAGTCCAAACGGCATAACTTTAAACTGCCACAGTCCTTGGCCAGTAGTGAACGCAGTTTTCTCTCTATCGTCCGGGTGAATTTCCACTTGCCAGTATCCGCTCTTAAGGTCCAGAGTGGAGAACCATTTGTGTCCTGATAGCGTGTCTAGTGTGTCGTCAATCCTCGGAAGAGGGTAGCTGTCTTTCTTAGTGATATTATTTAGCTTCCGGTAGTCGACACAAAATCTTGTCGAGCCGTCTTTCTTCCGGACGAGAACTATAGGAGATGCCCATGGACTTGTGGATGGCTCGATGATGTCACTTTCTTGCATCTCCTTTAGAAGATTTCCAACCTCTTCCTGCTTTGCGAATGGTAGGCGTCTGGGATGTTGCTTGATCGGTGAGTGATCACCCGTGTCAATTCGATGTTGTGTCAATTTCGTGCGGCCAACATCTCTGGATGTTCGAGAAAATAGATCTTCAAATTCACTAATTGTTTTCTCTGCTGCACATTTCTGTTCGGCGGTTAAGTTTGTTCTCTGCAGCAGTTCATCAATTAATTTCGCTGTTGACTCAGTGGGCATTGCAGGTGGGGCCTTGTAAACGCACGTAACCGGCGTGCAGGTTGCTAGCACTTTACCCTTCTGGATTGTTCTCGGACTATGGCTAACATTCGCCACTCTCACGGGGACGAAATTTTTGGAGAGGTCCACTAATGTAGAGGCGACTAATACATTTCTCGAGCTATTTTCGGGATATTCAATTATTCCAAACTTGAAGCTATTTCTGTTTTCTATGCAGCCGGATATTAGTAATTCTGTCATCGGAGGGATCGTGACGTCTGTTTTTGTTATTATTTGGTGAGCTGAAGGAATATCACTCTTCACTTCAAACACGGGTATATCTTCCTTCGCAGAATGCATTTCGTCGCGTTTAAAGTCCAGTGTAAAGTCATATTTCCGTAAAAAGTCTAGTCCAAGTATTAATTCGTCCGCGATGTCAGCGACGAATGCCAAGTGCTGGTAAGTCTCATTTCCGAAGGTAATGGTGGTGTTAATTTTACCTTCAATGGGGATCTTGTCACCTGTCACTGTCTGTAGAGTCACACAGGGCGGAGTCCAGAGCAAAGTCTCATTTAGTTACCGCGCTACGTCTGTTCTGACGATGGTTACGTTTGCTCCCGTATCGATGATCAGCTTACAAGGGTGTTTATTCACGTATCCTTCGACGAACAATCCGTTATCTCCGCCGCTCATTGACGAGATCTGAAGAACTTTCAGAGAGGCTACATCTCTGCCTGGCAACCTCCGCCCCGTGAGATTGCCGCATTTTAGTTTCCCTGGAGCTGCCTCCCGGTCTTGGCTCACGTGACAGTTCCTGCGCAGATGTCCTTCGAGTCCGCAATTCCAGCACTTCATTGCTTTCTTGTCGGTGTTTCTGTTATTTGGCTTATTTAACGCTTCCCGAATCTCTCTTAACATTTCTTGTTTAAATTTTCTGACATCAAAATTTTCATTTTCTACTTTAGCCGCTCTGATCGGATGGCGATCTTTTCGAGTTGCCTGCTGAGCCGACTCAAACTTCATCGCATAGATTAATGCAGATTTCAGGTCTTTGAGATCTGCCAACCTGAGAGCCTTCTGAATTTCCTGATCCTTGACTGCATCGACGAAATGCATAAGGGCCAGATTTTCACGGACATCAGGTGGACAGTCCGGATATGCATGGTGCGCCAGCCTTTCAATATCAGTTGCTAGTTCTTGGAGGCTTTCAGTCGTTTTCTGTTGGCGGGTTTTGAGTTGGAGACGGCTACAGTCCTTTACGCATTTTTATCCGAATCTGAGTTCTAGTGCGTTCGAGAGGGCATCAAAACTGGAAATCTGGTCTTGTGGCAGAACTCCTAGGATATCTGCAGCATCGCCTCGGAGTGATGCAGCTAGCTGTGATGCCTTCATCTGGGAATCCCATCTGTTAGTGTCAGCCACGATGGCGAACTGGGTCTTGTACACATTCCACGACGATTTTCCTTCGTACGTACTGGGTTTGATTGCCGTATGAGGAGAACCTGGGAGAATCTTAAAATCTTCAATTTCTCTCTTCGGCTCAGTTCGTTTTTCTTTCAACATGTCAACCTCTTCCCGAAACTTCCTAAATTTTTCTTCAAATCTTTCTTTAACATTTCTTGTTTAAATTTTCTGACATCAAAATTTTCATTTTCTACTTTAGCCGATCTGATCGGATGGCGATCTTTTCGAGTTGCCTGCTGGGCCGACTCAAACTTCATTACATAGATTAATGCAGATTTCAGGTCTTTGAGATCTGCCAACCTCAGAGCCTTCTGATTCATCTCTTCTTGTCCGGCTTTCAGAGCGGCTTTCATCTCTTCTTGTCCGGCTTTCATGTCTTTCGTCTCTTCTTGTCCGGCTTTCATCTTTTCTTGTCCGGCTTTCATGTCTTTCATCTCTTCTTGTCCGGCTTTCAGAGCTGCTAACATGTCGGCTTTCAGAGCTGCTAACATGTCCATCAAAGCATTCATTTCCTCCGCCATTACTTTCTCCTGTAGACGGGTGACTGGCATTCACTCTCAAATCCCACTTCTGACACCAGTTGTTGCGTTATACGGGTTCGTGGATTTGAGAGTATCTGATGAAAACACGATGCAGAACAATAAAAAGCACAATTTATTTACAAGAATCACTATTTACAGCACAGTTCCAAAATTGCCTTTAAAAGCGTCGAAAATCTACAATAAATACGCTGAAACAATCAGCAACACAGCTTCAGGCTGTAACTGTAAAGGTAGCTTCACGGCAACACTAAACTTATAATAAACACCGTGGAACAATCACCAATACACTGTCAAGCTATACTGTAAAGGTAGCTTCACGGCAAAGCACTATCTCGATCGCTTTCCGTTCACAAAACTCTCGCGTAGCTTAGCACTCACAGTAAGTAGCTATTCTCACAATAATCACAATTAATCACACACTGCTGGCTCTCAGAAACGCAAGGGTTTATATAGCTTTTCATTATGTTCCACAGGTTTCGAGAAATATCTCGACAGGAAATTATTCTAGAAGCTTCCCGATTGGACCATGGGATATCGCCAATTTGGTCGCCAAATGGGCGATAAAGTCGCCAATCTGGCAATCCTACCATACACTATTTTATGGCAACCCTAGTGCTATGCCGGAAAGCTTACATACAGGCGCAACCGCCGAATTTTTCGCAACAATATAGTAAGAAACAAATAAACTTTAAGTTTTAAAAATCTTGCGAACTGCATTTTAAAAAATGTTGTTCCATAAATGGTCCAAAACTTTTAAATAAGATAAAAAAACAACTATATATTGGCACAGATTTTGAAAAAAACTTGACTTCGAAAGCAATCAAACATAGCTTAAATACCAGATGAAATATTTTATTTTTTTTATTATCAAAAAGAGAGCTAAAATTTCATCAATATAACGAATCCAGATCCGAAAAGTCACTTTTTTAAACAATTTCAACACAAAACCTAAACCAACCTAACGCTTTTTGACCTTCATTTTAAATTTTACATTGGCATATATTTCTCTTCCAGTTAGAAATATTAACGGCTCAAATTTATATTCCAGCTCGAAATGTGAGCTACTCAAGCTTATCTTTTAGTTCAAAATGTGAACTACTCAAGTTTATCTTTGAGATTTGTTTTAATTAATCTTGCTTATTGCTGCATTTTTAAGAGCGAAATTTCGAAATTACAGAAAATGAAATATTCTAAAATTTCAAACATAGTAGCGGTTCTTAAACTGTGGGCTGTCCACCGACAATTTCTGTCTCAATAACCAGGAATTCGAAAATGTTTTTAAAAGTAAAATTTGATTCCTTATTTAATTTAAATGAGAAAGTTTTGTAAAATAAAATGCAAATTAATAGTTAAGGATCCCGAAAAACGCTCGTGTTCAGAGGCTGATGGAGCTCTCGAGAATTCAGCAAAACTCCAGAAGCGCCGGTGACTATAGGTCTGCCTTGTCACTGAAGATGCTGGCACCAATATGAAAATCGGCGATTGTTCGTTAAGGTATACGCATTCAGAAAGATTCCTGTACCTCGGTAGTAGTGGTGTTTTCTCCAAATTATAAACTGAACATATTATTAGAACTGGTACCTTTATGAGGCGATTACGCCAAGTCTCTTAATAAAAACGCATCTCGACGAAAGTTGAGTTCTTTAAGTCAAACTAAATAATGGTATCGGTTTCATAAGGGTACTCGCGCCGTTATACAAGGACATCCTCGCCAAACAGTGACCCGCTTGTATAAAACGCCGACACCATGGAGATTCTGCCAAGACAGAAGCCATTATAAAAATGAAGCACTTTAGAGGAAGTTGCATTCTCAAAGTTTTAAACTGAAGTTCATAAGGGTGCGGCATCTTAATGCCCGTCGGTGACTATTTACTAAAATATAGGCACGGCCAAGGGTATTTCGATATCTTGATAAAGGCTGAAAAAACATGTTTTTTCTAAAACATATTTCTAATAAAAAATGTTAAATTTAGAAGAAAAGTGCTTTGAATAAAACTTGTTATACCTTTTTTCAATCTTTCGGGCAATTTGTAAATACCGCTCTAGTAAAAATCTTTCCCTTTTTCTGCGAACCATTCAGAGCCATTTTTCGTATCTTCGTATGAAACAAAGCGCTGCTCAGCAAATGCGTGACCCACCGATGCAAACAAGTGATAATCTAAGGGAGCCAAGTCTGGTGAGTAAGCCGCAAAGGGTAGAACTTCCCAGGTGAGTGGTTCCAACGTGTCGCGAACCGGTTTTACCGTATGTGATGGAGCATTTTCATAAAGAAAAATGACTTTGTGTGTTGCCTCTTTCGGTATTCTGGCCTTTTTTCAAGCAGTGAACAGTTCAAATTGCTGAGTTGTTGTCGGTAATGTTCATAGTAGACCACGCCCGTTTTGGTCCCACCAAACACAGATCATCATCTTTCTGCCCAAAACGATTCAATCTTGCGGTCGATGTGGATGGTGCACCCGCGTTTACCCATGATTTTTTGCGCTTGGAATTCCCAAAGTAAATCCACTTTTCCTCTCCTGTAACTATACGTTGTAAAAACGACTTTCTTTCGTAACAAGCGAGCAAAATGTCACATATGTTTTTGCGCTTTCCCATTTGACTGTCTTTCCACTGATATGGCTCCTGAATCTTTCCCATCTCTCGGAGCCGATTGGAAATAGCTTGCTCACTAACGCCCAATTGTTCGGCGAGTTGTTTTTGTGTTTGCGAATCATCTTCGTCCAACAATGCTTGCAATTCCATATCTTCGTATTTTTTGGCAGTTTTCCTCGTTTCTTGTTTGCAACATCGAAGTCACCACTTTTCATACGCCGAAACACACGTGTCACAACACACGGGCCGAAACACGGGTGTCTTGCGATGGAGCATGTTCACCATAAGCTTCTCAAAGTCATCGGTATGATTCAACATCAGTTCTCTTCAAATGAAAACAAAAAATTAATGCTGTTCGCGAATGCTCTTTGTTCGGTATAAATTTCGACATATTGCAAACAACAATACAACACTACGCATACTTTTCCAATTTGTCACTCGTTCGAGTCTGACATATGTTGATAACACAACAAAATGGCGCAGTATCAGATCTTTATAATACAAACTGCATTGGTGAGCCATCTGTCGTGTGAAATCCGCATTTATCATGCTTATAAACCTGGTATAATAAATTTTGATTTAGTTCCCTCATACTTATTTATATTATGCTTCACTTCTGGTTTAACCCCTCTCCCCCGAAATGCTAATGCAATCCAGACCGCGAAATTCTTAGTATAAATCCCAGGCTGTAAAAAATTTTCATTAAAATTATATCGCGGCAAGCCTGCAAATTTTGCCCTTTTTATTCCCAAGATAAAATTATTTTGCCCTAACAATAATTGATCATTCGAATTTAAATTAAGTAATAGCTGAGATTTTAAAACCTCTGAAATTGCAGAATTTTGTCGAAAATTGATAGATCAATTGTTAATTTTTATTTCGGCAACAGACATTTATTCTTAAATGAAGCCACCATCTGTATATTTTTTCCCCACTTTTACATGGCCTATTTCAATTTTTTGACACAGACAATTCAAAGTTTTTGCAAGTCAGTGAAGCAGAACCATCTAAACCTTTTTCACACACCCTCTACTTAGGCCACTGACCTGCAATGCTAAACGGGCGGTTAATGCGCAAGAATGAAAAAAATAGAATAAATAAAAAAAAAGATTTTGTAAGTCATGATCAAAATCGTTACAAAGCCTCGTAACAAATAAACGCAATTTTATGCAAATGCATAAATAATGTATTTAATATAAAATAATATTGAATATATTATATACAGTAAAATACAGTTTATACGTCTTTCAGAGGCAGCTTAAGAAAGTCTTATGAATGAAGAAGATATATTATAATTGGAATTTCTGTTTCAGAATGCGATATGCATATTTCAACTATGGAATTTTAATGCTATTACTAGACTACTACCATGCTACTGCAATTACAAAATTAAATTTTATCATTCCATTTTTAGTTTGTTTAAAATTACCTACATTTTTAAAAGATTAAAGTCTTACATTTGTAAAATCTTTGAAATATCCTATATAAATAAAGAAGACTGTTCGTGTGTTTATCTTTCATACAAATCCGCAGTTTCATTCCAATCTTGATAAAATTTGAAACACTATACTGTGTGTGTGTGTGTATGTGTGTGTGTGTGTGTGTGTGTGTGTGTCTAAGATATAACAAAATATGACAGTTGTTTTAAAAACTAATTGGCGATCTCAAAATTAGCATGTTAAATTTGGTGACCTCTCCCTAAATTCATCTGTTCTCCCAAATTCGAGATCATTCGAAATTACATAACGCTGCTTGAAAAATGGTAACTAAAAGTAAAACTGACCAATCATGACTTTGGATTCATATTTGCATCTACGCAGTATAAATTCCGCTTTGCAAGGAAACTGGTAACGTCGCGCTTCGCGATATGTACCAGTGATCGTCTTTACTTTACTACTACATTCCTTTTTTCCTGACTTCTGCCATGCAAGCATATCTGCCCCACTTATGCTTTATGAGGATCTCTTCTGCTGATGGATAGTTATGTCCTCTGATGCTAAGAACTATTTGTCGGCTTTGAAGTCCAAGGAAAAATTGTATTTTCTTAAAAAGTCCAATCCAAGTATGCAAGGATCTGTAATGTCCACCACATATGCCGCGTGATGGTAAGCGGCACATCCAAGCGTGATGTTCGCGTTTAACTTCCCTTCTATGTCAGTTTTCTCGTCGGACGCAGTCTGGAGAGTAACACAGGAGGGCAACCAAATGAATTTATCTTTAAATTGTTGAGCTAAATCTTTCCGAATGATGGTAACATTAGCTCCTGTATCAATGATCATATTCCAAGGAACTCCATCGATATGGTCATTAATGGCTAGTCCATTACTCTTGCCACTCACTTCAGAAACCTTGAGCGCTTTAAAACAAGGTTTTTCATTATCTGGCAACCTCCGGTCTTCGATATGGTCATTAATTTGCTTCCCGCGTCGTTGCTGGGGAATGATCTTATTTTCCATGCTCTGGGGTGTTCTGCAGTTCCTTCGTATGTGGCCTTGAACTCCGCAGTTCCAGCACTTTGGTTTCTTGTCACTCCTTTTCCATCTCATGGCATTTAATTCTCTGTTTATATTGTCCGTCTTATTTTCCGTGCTCTGGGGTATTCTGCGGTTCCTTCGCATGTGCTCTAAAGCATCGAAGTTCCAGCGCCTTACTATCGGTTTCCTATCCCTAATATACCGTTTCAAAGCATTGACTTGTCTGGATAAATCATCTAAACCGCCATCAACTGATGCACTGGCTAGTGAACTCGCACAGCTCTGACTGGGTTGCGATCTCTACGAGTTGCTTGCTGGGGTGTCTCGAATTTCATGGCGAACATTAGAGCGCTTTTTATATCCTTGAGATCCGCCATCCATAGAGCTGCCTGTATTTCAGGATCCCGGAGGCTGTCGATGAAGTATTGCAGGGACAAGATTTCTCTTGTTTCTATCGGGCACTCCGAAAAGGCGAGATGAGACAGCCTTTCAACAACCGTAGCGAGCTTTTGGAGTGTTTCGCGGGGCTTTTGACTGAATGACGAGATTGATTGACGGAATTTGAATTGAAAACTACTGTAGTATTTCAAACATTTCGTCCCGAAACGCAGCTCCCATGCGCCGGATAGAGCTTCGAAGTCTAGTGTCTGGTTTTCGGGAACAGTTTGCAGGATATCCGCTCCATCTGCTCTCAGAGAAGCGGCGAGATGACAGGCCTTAGCCATTCGCAACCGCAACTGTAGAAAATTGTGTCTACACTTGCCAGGAGCTCTTCACATCATATGTCGATAGCTTCAGATAGGGGCGAGCAGGCATGTGTAGAAATTGCCGTCCCTACGAATTTCTTCAAGGTACCGACTTCATTGGCAACCGCTGTAACCCTGTCATCAATTTGTTGCTCCACGGTAGAAACTCTCTGTTCTACTCCTTCTTTTACAAAATACACGCTTTCTTCTATTTGTTCTTTTACAGAAGAAACTGTTTCTTCAAAGTGTCCACCTTTATTTTCAACAGCGTCAATTCTGCCTTCGATAGCTTCAAATTTGTTTTCTATTAATTTCTCTTTTCATTTCCCCTTGTCCAGCTTCAATCTTTTCTTGAACAGTTCTCATCTCTTCTTTAACGGAAACTTGACTTGCTTCCATCTTTTCTTGACCAGCTTCCATCTTTTCTTGAACCGCTTACATCTGTTCTTTAACGGAATCTTGGCCAGCTTTAATCCCTTCTGTAAATGCAGCAAAGGCTACCTTAAATCGCCTTAATTGTTCTTCCATTGCTCTAGTAAATGGCACTGAAACCCACTCCTGACATCAAAAAAGTGTTGCGTGCGTACGGGTTCGTAATGGATTGAATGCACAAGTTGTTAAAAAGTTAATAAATTTTATTCTTTTCACAAGAAATAAAACAAAATGCTTAAATATTTCCTCAGAGATATTCGTACAATATTACAATATCTCAAACATTAAACAGAACTCCATTCACAACATAGAAACTAATTCTATCCCACAGCGAATTCGCTACAATCAATAACAACAATAAGTAAACAATACAGTTCGCTTAAAATAGCAACAACTGAACTGAGGTGTTTGATTTGGACTTATAAGCTTTTTAATTATTCACAAGAACATTCTGGTAAAAACTATTTTCTCGATTTTTCTGGGTGGTAACAGCAATTACGAGATATTTATTTATTAAATATTAAATGCACGAGCTCTTGTATTTTTACTTTTCCGACGTAGCTTTCTTTTCAAATTCGTCACGTGCTGCGTTGCACAGGAAAATAAAACAATTTTAATTACAGTTCTAAATAAATACAAAATCCTTAGCAATATGTTTATAAATGCAGAGTTTTTTTTCAACATAGGCTGCATAAAATCCGTCGAACCGAAAATCATTTTGGAAAGCTATTGGTAGAGGAAAAGAAAACCTTGCATTCCGTATCCTGGGAGCTAAGCTAAATGGAAGCTAAGCAAAGTTAATCTGTTAAAACCAAGTCTTCAGACAAAATGCTGGCGGTTTCACATCCATGCATGATTATTCACTAGGTTATTGCAGAACGATATCTGCAATAACCTTGTGAATACTCGCATAAAGGATACTCGCATGTGGCGACATCATTCGCGTTGATGGCGCTTCATCAACGCGAATGATGTCGCCACACCGCGTTGATTCGCGTTGATTGTTGTACCGTTAGCTGCGAATAACTCAAGCTTAGCCACAGTTCTTTTTTCCGATGGT
>KK116704.1:368810-383274 GCA_000611955.2 Stegodyphus mimosarum | reverse complement strand
TGTTCATTAAGGTCAGGTCTCATAAATAAAATAAAAATTTTAAAAAATGCGATATTAGTGATCATTATTACGTTTCTAAATTACAATTATTACAGTAAACGGAAGAATTTTCTCTGTGAAGACAAAAAGCAAATTCATTAATTAACGCCATATAATGATATAATGCAAACTTTTATTAAAACTTCTTTTTTGCTAAAATTCAGTTAGTTTATTGTAATTAAATGCAATAATAATTAATATGCTTCTCTTGAGCATTCGGACAAAACCGCTTTGAAAATCCCTTCCCTCTGATCCTAGGAGAAGGTGGGAAGGCGTGAAGAAGGGGAGCGCTTGGAAGGGAAAGGGGTGAGGGTGGAGAAGAGGAGCGCTTGAAAGGGGAAGGGAGGGGGAGGGGAGGGCGGAGAAGTTGCGGAGCTGCGGAGCTTCTTTTGTTCCAGAATCGGCCTTTACACACTACTCTGGAGCATTTATGTTTAAGCTTTGTTAACGAAGTGTTACTTAATTTACATACTTAAATTCTGCCTCATTTCACTACGATGTTTGCTCATACCAGAATTTATGTAGCTATGAGCTGCAAGCAGTTTTATTGTAAAATTAGAAGAAATTATCAATATTTTGTGTGAGCGAATTTTTTTCCTCCTTTTAGCATCGACTGCCTTGCCGTGTAAAATGTTGCCGTCTACTGGCAACTTCGAATTTGATCTTGAATTTAATAGCGTAAGAATACGATAGATATGTGCTGGTATGTTCGATGTTTGAATTTATGTCACGGTCCAGGTCTACTGCTTGTAGCGTTTGATAAACTTAGATTCAATTGCTCGCATTTATAACAGTTTGAAAAAGCTTGTATTTAAGCCAGATCAAGATTACTGGTAATTTTCTGCTGTGTATTTTAATTCAACGCACACAAATGGTTATGTAGAAGAAATTTAAAGTTATCGTATTTCTGAGGCTGTTTGTTTGAATTTTTTTTACTATCTGAATTAATTAAGCGAATATGTGAATATGTGTGGCGTCGAGTTCACAAAGCAGAGGACAACGTTTCTGCTATTTTAAACGCCTTTGAGTAGTCTGTATTTTAGGATATTCCGTGGATTATCGCCTAGTTATTGTTTCATTTATCGCCAAGTTGTTGTTTCATTTATGGTAGCCTGAGTATTTTATGGCAAATGTTTTGGAAACCCTATTATGAAGTGACTGGTTACAATGCATGACTGCGGTGATTTTGACTGCTGAGAAAATATTTCTAAGGGCTTATTTTTGCGTTGGATGCTGCTTAAGAAGCATCCAACGCAAAAACGCGGTAATTTTATGCTGTATACCGTAAATTGGCTGCCGGTGATAAGATTAAACTGGAGTTTGTGTAGGATTTGGAAGGAAAGGGAAAGAAAACATTGATTGACTGGTGTTTAAATGAAGATTTAAATGTCTTCATGTACCTCTCAGTAAATTACGCTGTGATATTTAAAAGATTCGGAAACCGAAGCTAATATCAATACTGTGGAAGGTATGTGGAGTGTAATAAAATGAGATTTTCGAAAGAATTGCCAACAACAGTCCGTCAGTACGGAGGATATTTTTTATTTTTACTTTTGTGAATTTATAGGGCGTCGGCAGTATATAGATAATTGCAAACAGTTTTTGGATGCATTAAGGGAATTCTATGTGCTACACATCGAAGACATAGAAATTTCTAAATAAACTAAGTCGATATTTCCTTTTTGTCTGGGCAGATTAGATAACATGTAATTCCATTTTTATGTTGCTTCCTTGTTTCATTTTGAATTAAAATGCAGTTTATTGAGATTATAATTTTTTTATGTTTTGATTATGTTTTATTGTATTATGTTTTGGATGCTAATTTATTCGGGAGGACATTGCAAGTAAACAGGAATGGCTCCAAAAAATCGCCAATTTTTGCCAAAGGGTGCTTTGAAATGCATTTTTCTCAACGCCATTAAGGATTTTGGCCGAATAATTGGTGCTAATTTTAAAGTTTGAGCCCATATTTATTTAATGTTTTTCATGTGCTAAATCTGTAGCTTGTTTATGTTGGTTATCTAAGATGTTCCTTAAAACATTTGGCTCAGACTTGTCGAGATCTCTGCCAACTTCCAGAAGCGATTGGAAAGTGCATTTGTGACGGAACACGTCTGTCCACGTAAATACATGTTTACTCGTGTGCGTGTATGCATATGTACAAATACGTGTGTGACTGTAAAATATGTACCTACACAATACTACAAAATAGTACTCAACAAAATGAAGTTAGTGAATCTTTGCGTTTAGGTTATTAAGCCAAATTCATTCTCGGGTTCCTGGAGCTATTCACAAAGAACTCCAGCGATTTGCTATGAAACTTTGTTCTACTGGGAGAGGCTCAATTTTGGAACTGGAATAAAGATTTGATAATCGAAACCACCACTGGAGAGAATAAATTAATAAATTTTGGGGAACAACCTTCAGCTAACTTCTATCGATGTTAGGCTATTTCTGCGCTCTCACAAATTTAATGTAGGTAGACCATTATTGTAGTTAGCAATTACGAAATTGTTTTCAGGAATAAATTCAAGTAGCCTGAGACTTCGTGTGTTGCTTATTTGCAGTGTTGAAATAGCCCCAAATAATTATATATTTAGCTCGCATATGGGACATAAGATCTAACCTTTACAATACATTAGAGATAGCTGAAGAGGGTAAAGTATAAACAAAGGTAATGTAATGCGGCTGTGAATGATAAATTGAGGGCAGTTGCAATTTGATGGATGTGCTAGATAAAATGCTATGCACAAATATCATGCTAAACTAAGTCTACTTACTTAACATGATTGATATGATTCCTCAGCCCTAATCTTACCTTCCTTAAGCGCTATTCGGCAGACAAAGCATTGCCTACACTTGCCTTCATGCAGGTGTCAAAATTTCTACTGTCATTGGGGTTCGAGGGCAGACAATAAATGCAAAATATGGTTTCTAAAGCTTCGAACAATCATTTTCCAGTATCTTCCCGAGTATCTTCAAGCTAGGAATCATATCAATAATTCCTAGCTTGAAGTCGTCAGATGTCGCCATGGACCAGTAATGAGATGTCTGCCTAAGTCTTCTGTTCTATTTGGCTCTTCCTACGGTTCGAACTTGAATCAACTTAGAATTAAGATCTGTACAAAATAATGCTTGAAATGAACACATGCAAACGTAACAGGTAGCCATAATTGCAAGTTTAAGTAAAACTCACAATAAATAAACATAAAAATTATTACACAAATTGCATTAATTAAATGCACAAATCAATAAGGAAACCCACAAACCCAACGATGCTCCAATATATAAAAACCGAACTGCAAGCAAATAAACATAAATACCATATTGGTCAGTAAAATTGCTGCACCAGGAAGGAACCAAATAGCAAAATCTTATTTATTAAATGCACGCAATGTAACAGGAGAAAGGCATGATTAAATTTGCAGGTTGCTTAGGGTAGACAGTGCAGAATTCAGTATACAGAGCTTCCACCTCTGACAGCAACAACGGCTGTAATCCGGTTGGGGATGAGGTAGAACTGAACTTTGGTGACAGGTATGGGTACTTCATTCCATGTGGCTTCAATTCTATGCTAGAGTTCATCAACCGTAGTGGCTAAAACAAATGTCCTCAACTTAATTTATGAATTTCAGGATTGTATTGAAACTATATTGCAATCTCTTTATGTCCTAAATCATTATGTTTAATAAACACTGGATTCAGGGTGTACTGTGGAATTGCTCGATGTACCATAATAGGTAAATTCTGGATCCTCTGAAAAGTTTCAGTTGCTCATCTCCTGAACCTTTCTTTGTAAAATCTTATAAATCTTGCAATTTCTTTTAGGGTTACTTATTATGGGAAGGCTTTACAAGTTGGCTCATGGTACATCGCTTGTGTCCCCCATATTACCTGTTCATGCCTGACGAGTGGTGGCATGTCAGTCTCTCAGCAACTCAAAACTAGACGTTTTCAATGGGTGAGATAGCTGACGAACGCTCTGGTCAGGACAACAGACGAACGTCCTGTTTGTCAAGGAAGATCAGCAGAGCACGGGCAAGATGCAATCAGGCTTTGTTTTGTTGAAAGATGGCGACATGTAGACCTCGAAGAAACGTACTCGAAGGGCCTTAAGACACCAGAAATGTAATGGCCGCTGTTCACTAGACTGTCTATAAGAAAAAAAGGAACTGATATGTGTATCCAATGGCGAGCACAGTTACGCCATCTGCTGGCTCGCATGGCGATGATAAATGCGACTTTCATTCTGGCTGTCAACAATGACGAATCCAACGTTCGTTCGACCCCGCAACCTTCGTTCTCGTCGGAGCCTTCACACATGGATACTTCCATCATGCTGTACGCAGAATCAGGATTCGTCTGAAAAGACAACCTGGTGCTACTCCAGTATCCAGTATTGTCGTTCGTTGCCCCACTGCAGGCATGCCTATCTTTGCTGCAGTGTCAAGGGAAGCTGCAGCAATGATCGCTGTGCTAACAGTCCGTGGTCTCAGACTTCGCCGCACTCTTCGTGCGAACATTTGTCGTCCTGCACGTGAGCCAGGTTCCTGACTCGGAACAGGGGGCGTAGCTGTACTTTCTACATGGGCGAGAAAACAAGGTAACTAGTCTCTCGGGCGTTAGTGCCCTGGGCCGCTGAGATACTACATGGCGTTCTGTTTGATCCTGGATCCATCAAAAGATGGGTGACTATATTCGCCTGATAGTCATGGGATCCTGACGAATACGAACAGCAGTGTCCCAGAATGATAAAATGCAATCTCAGTACACCACGATTCTATCACGGTCAAATTCCGACACCTGCAAGGTGTTCCTCCTTTTTACATGTGGTGACCTTTACACAAATAACCAACATTCAAATGCGATTTCCAATTGAGAAACTCGCTATGCATTCTTCCCATTTATTCACAATGTATATGTTGTTAATTCATACCGTATACTCCGGTGCGATTTATGCAGTTTGATTTCATTTAATTATGACAAAGCAATCGAGAGCTATCTGTCTAAAGGGAGGAATGCCTGGTGGAGGATATTCTGAGAAAAAAACCACAAAACGACCATGCGGCTAGTTCGTCCAGTGGTATTCTAAGCGCTGAACCATCTATTAATATTCAGTGACTTTACTGCTCGGTACTATTGATTTGTGCTAATGCCCTGGAATACTAATCATTTGCATATCTCAGCATGTAATATCTTTCTTGCAAGTTTGACGTTTGCTGTATACTGACTTTATGGTGCAGCAGTTTTGATGGCTAACAGTGTATTTAGAAAAATTTGCATCCCCTAATTCGAATAAAAATGAAGTGGACTTCAACAGCAGTTTTCTCGAAAGAAGAAAAACGCAGTTAACTTTAAATTTTATAATATTATGTAAAAATTAATTGATTTATGGGCTAATTATGGTAAAAATTAATTGACTCGTGTAATTTACTAATTGCTTCCAAAACTACGAGATAGCCTAGTCCATCTGTTCTAGTCAACATCTCGCCACCTTTTTATTGAAAATGCTGCTTTTTAATGCTTCGCAATAATAATTGTAATAGAAAGTAGTTGTGGAATTATTACAATAGCATAGATACATTTAATTTTGAACAGATATAGTTTACCTTTACATTCATTAAGATTTCTCTCAGTGGGAATGGCATCATGTGAAGTGTAACGTTTTATATGGTTACGTCTTTGAGAATTTCAGCTTTTCATAACCATAAAAGAGTTTAATGTAATGCTATGATTATAAATGGTAATATGCTGTACTAGCTTTCATATATATATACATTATAAATATTCTCTGCATTCACAATATATTTACTTTATTTTTTAAAGTACCATTTCTCTCCATTCCTTTTATTAATTTATATATTTATTTATTTATGCTAACTCTAATGTTTCTAACAAATATTTGCTTCACGAACGGCCGCTAAACGTCGCTAAACATTAGTAGTTTGACCTGGATTTCATTCCAGAATAACGAACTGGTTGCATGAGCGATTTCGTGGTTTTCCACAGGTGTTACGATCCAGTTTCCCTTCGAAAATTTCCCCCGAAGGCATTCCTCCCCTTCGCCAATTGCCTTCGTGTGCTTTACCATATTCATATGAAACAAACAACCTAACGAATATTTCTAAGAATT
Organism: Stegodyphus mimosarum; assembly: GCA_000611955.2. Taxonomy (NCBI): domain Eukaryota; kingdom Metazoa; phylum Arthropoda; class Arachnida; order Araneae; family Eresidae; genus Stegodyphus; species Stegodyphus mimosarum. Next base: position 377,102 of record KK116704.1, on the reverse strand, counting down.
TGCCGTTAAAATTTTTCATATTGCTGTAGATTTCAAAAAGTAATTTTTAGTCCAAAGGGGCTTTGTCCCTGAAGGATTATTGCTTTCGTTTTGCGTCGGTTCACTCTGAATGCAACTTTCACTTTTCAAATTGTTGCCACTATCATTCTGTTAAATATTATCGACCTCTATTATATTTAAAGAAATTAAATAATGAAGAATCTATATAAATGTATGCATATTTCTTGCATTGTGATAAAACGAAGGTACCTAGAGCCATCCAATTTTGAATGACATAATCCTACTGGGAATATGGCATATGGGAGCCTAAATTTGAAATTTGGAATTTGTTTTATTATCGATTTCATATTTTGTAAACCTTTAACAAATTTTTGATTAACAAACTCAAAGATTTCAAAGCGAGCAATGGCAACGTTGTACAGAAAAAACATTTTTATCTCTAGCGCGTGAGACTATGTATCGGAAATTCTAAAGATATGCTCAATTTAAAATTATTTTGCGATATTTCTCTTGAACTAAATATTATGATTTAAGTGCGAAGAACATGGCATTTAATAATTATAGGTAACACACAAAATGTTAAAAAAACGTCCCTTTGGACGTAATATAAAATCTGAAACTTATCATATTTTTTTATATCATCTAATATTTTTTAAGTAATCATACAAGCAAAACTGGGCAACGTTATCCCGTGTATTTTAAAGTAAATCTTTACCGTGTAGGACTTAATGCAAAAAATTCTTTGTGTAAAAGTAAGTTTCGCTGTCGTAAGAACTTGTGTGGTATAGAGGGAATAGTAAGTTCAGATTTTGTTCTTTTCTGATTATCGAAGTTAGTCAAGCAATGGAATATTTTTCAGGCAACGATCGAATACAAAGGGAAGGAAGCTCACGCTTCTTCTTATCCTTGGCTAGGAAGGAACGCTCTGGACGCCGCCGTCACTTGTTACAATAACTTAGCTTTGCTCAGACAACACATTAAACCAATGTGCAGGATTCACGGTAAGAATAAACCATTCTGATTTTTCTTAAAACTCTGTTAATCGTTTTGGATTTCATAGGATAAGAGTCGTGGACGTCTTTTACAAAATTATTTATTGATCGGCGACTGGTAAATTTCCTCAAGCTCTACGCCTAAAACGTTGATTTGTTTTTAGAAATATCATGTCATAAGATAAAAAATGTTGTCGAAATTACTATGGTATATATTATTAAAAGAGAAATAAGTTTTAAAAAAGGAAAACTAAATGACAAATGAACTGTTGAATTAAAAACAAAAGAACTAAAAATGAGAAGTTATAACAACTAAAAATTCCCAGTTTTATATGTGTATTTATTTATCTATCTACCTGTCTCTCTCTATATAATTTAGAATAAAGGTATACGAAATGGTTGAATATATGGGTGGATACAGCCAGTAATGAATTTACAGCTTTATGAATTAGCTTATCAAAATGATATCAAAATCGAAACTAACATTGAATTAAGATATTTGTCCTGAACACATGATATTTCTCTTCTGCCCCTTAAGCCGCTTTTTAACCCGGTTAAACTAATGTTCGCTGCTTCTCCTTTCACCGCAAAGCAATGAAAAATGCAACAATTTTGAAACAGGCATGATTAATGTACCAACTTACATTTCTGACATGAAATATCCATTAAATCTCAATTAAAATACGGCCGCGAATGTCATTAAAAATAAAAATGAATATTTAAATCAGCCATGACTGTTTCCTATCAAATCTGACAAGTTTGTTCTCCATTATGAATCTTCAGTGTGCTTCAGCATCCATCTGTGCTGGCAACCTATCCAGTTTACTACGTACACATCTATACATATAAAGAAGAAAGTCTGTTGTTTTGTCTTCTAATAACTCAGTCACTAAAACGCTAGTTTTTGCCCTCGTTTTTCCGAGTGGCAACAGTCTTGCAAGCCGGAGATGAAAATCTGCTTTATTTCGAGAAGCGTTGCCACTGCTTGCTTTCAAATTGTAGAGCTTGTTAATAAAAAAATGTCTAAGTTTTACTGTGAAATAAAAGTAGCATCGACAAACATTAAATACATAATTCCCGATTCCAAAAATTCTTGGGAAGCCATTTCGACTGTTCCCATCTTCATACGACTTTAATCAGCCGAGATATTAATTAAAAACTCAGAAAGCTGATTTTCGCACTCAGTTTTCCCTCTGATGCGATATATGCAGTTTAGCCGCGTTAGAGATAAAAATTCTTTATTTCGAAAAGTATTGCTGCCGCTCGCTTTCAAATCGTGGAGTCTATTAATCAAAAATTTGTAAATTTTACAAAATCCATATATATAAAGAAGAATGTCTGTTTGTGTGTTGGTTTGTTTGTTAGCGTTTTTGATTTCTGATCAATTATGATAAATGTCTTGCCGCATTTGATGGACTAAAATTGAACATGGGGAAATATTGGATGGAACTTGAGCTTTCACGACCATTTGATTATAAAGACGAAAATCATTAAAAACTGCGTGCCATTGTTCCTGATATAATGAGAGAGAATTAGCTTATTTTTCTATCGAGATTTTTTATGTGGGTTCCACATTGCATCAAACTGAAAAATGTATGACTATGAATCGTATTTTTTGCATCGTTATTTGAGAAGGATTACAGCGGTATCGTTATCTCTGTTGTTAGATGCATTACTCTCAATCTAGCTTTACTGGCATCGGGGTACTTCCGCTAGTACACTTATGTCCATAAATTAAGGATAATTCGGAGTCACGCGTAAATCGAACTCTAAAATAAATATATCACCTGTAAAATCACTACACACATCTTCAAGAATCATATGCAAATTTCAGGAAGTAACCAGATGACACCGATGGTACGTCACAATGACGAGAGTGTAAGAGAGTGATATATAAGGAATACAGGCAAACAAGTAAAATTGTTCGCAGGCGCTTTCTAAGCATTTCAGTGCAATAACCGAATAGTTATAACACAAAGGACGCATTTGAATGATTTTTTACGTGGTAGAATTATCGGCCCTCTGGAATGTGGGCGTATCCAACTGGAAGTATCAGACGAACTTGGAATTGCCCAGAGTGTCATCTCCAGGCTTTGGCAACGATTCCAAGATGATGGTAATGTGAGTAGACGTTACAGCACAGGTCGCCCCAGAGTTAAAACGCCGAATGGGGACAGATATTTGGCAGTTACTGCTAAACGAAACAGACGGAGCACAGCCTCAGACCTGTCTTGTCAGCTCTCTTCAGCCTTTCAAGGCAGACCGTGTACAGACGCTTAGGGCAGATTAGTCTATATGCTCGTAGACCTGTCAGATGCATTCCGCTTACTGCAATTCACTGCCGCTTGCGGTTAGCCTGGAGTAGAGAGCATGCATTGTGGACACCGCAACAGTGGGCTTGTGTGATGTTTTCCGAGTCCAGGTTTAGCTTCCAGTCTGATTCTCGCCGGACTTTCATATGTAGAGCTCCAGGTACCCGTTACCACCAAGAAAACATCATTGAACGACACTGTTACGGTGGTGCAGGAGTGTTCGTTTTGGGTGGAATTATTCTGGGTTCCAGAACTGACCTGCATGTTCAAATTGGAACCATGATAAGCCAAATCTATCGGGACGTCATTCTGGAACAACATGTACGTTTGTTACAGGGCGCCATGGGCTCCCAATTTGTGTTTGAGGGTTGTAATATCCCCCAAGATCAGATCGATAATTTGATACTCAGCATGCCTAGGCGTTGTACGGACTGTATTGCATCATCTGGGAGACATACAATCTATTAACAGTCATACCAACCATGTAATATTGTTTTTTTGCAAGGAGGTTTTTTTTTTCTTTTTTGTAATTTGCTCCAGGGAGAAAAAATCGCTAATTTTTTTAATGATATCAAACATATAGCATCTTTGTTTGCTCTTTACCTTTTGTTTAATAAATAAGCTTTACAAATAAGTCAAATTTGTTTTGCTTCTACTCTTCCTTTGCCTGATTTTGCATTATCCTTAATTTATGGACATGAGGGTATATATATAAGCAATAAACTACAGATACTGGACACAAATATACACATATATATATATATATGTGTGTGTGTGTGTGTGTGCATGTGTACAGTGGCTGTTCGTACATTTTTCGACAATTTTTCCTTGCCGAAAAAAAATCTTCTGCTTGGAAGTTTTGATTTTAACTGCAACTGTATGTTTGAAAATACAGATTATCATCTGCTACTTGACAGTTTTGTTTTCATGCAACATATTGCTTTAAAGAAACAATGGATGGAACGTTATGTTTGTATTCTTTCCGAAGAAAATTATTCCTAAAAAAGTTGTAAAAGTCATGGTTTTTCGATATGTAAAGCTACGATAAGTAATGCTGACAACAACAAAAGAAAACAAAAATTTCAAAATTTAGCTTCAAGTGGAAAAATTGTTCCAAATACATACCCAAGGAAAAAGCGGGATGTTTTGAATGTTGCAGTAGTAAGGCCGTTAATGTTAAAAGAAAGTACGCCAAGTCGAAGGACAGTTGCAACATCATTAAGACGCTCATTGTCAACTGTAACCAAAGTGATTAATACTAATTTGAATTTTAAAAAGGCAAAAAAGTAATGCGCATCGTCTTTCTCGACGACATAACGCCGAACGCAAAACTCGCTGCAGAATTCTTTAAGAGAAACATTTAACCGGACAAAAATGGAAAATTGTTGTCACAACAGACGAATCTTGGGTGTACTTAAATGACTGAAATGAAAAGAGATGTATTTATTATCATCAAAGAGCAGAAACAAGTCTTAAAGCATCGTTCAATGAATCTAAAAAAGTTTTTATAAGGGATTTAGAATGGTTGCTGGCTTTTCATATAAAGGCAAATTAAAAATAAATGGAAGTGAAGAAAAATGTTAAGATCAACTTCACATATTATCAAAAACATATTTTATACCCAATTTCAAATATGGAATACCTTCTCTTTACACACAGTGTGATCAATCAGCAGAACTGCAAGACAAAACAAGCAGCGACACGTCTAAATTTACTTTTAATTTTCCAGAAAAAAAATGGAACAAGAAAAACGGGTATCAAGGCCATATCCTTACCAAATTTCCTGATCTGTCGCCAATGTATTTTTACGCTGTTGGACTTTTAAAAAAGCAGGTTGTCCAAACTTCTACCTACATCTTCCTTACACTTTAGAAAACTGTTCGAGAGCAAGGGGATAAAATACCTCATCCGATACTACAAAAGGCTTTATTTTCTTGGAAATTACTGTGTATAAAGGTAGGGAAGAATCAAGGTCATCAACTAGAACATATAAAACATAAAATGGCAGATAAAATACTTCTGTAATTATAATGAAAATCGTCCAAACAGCCTCTGTATATGTGTAAGCGTGTGTGAAATGTTTCCTCGGAATCTGGCTGCGGAAAAACGAGTTTATTATAGGATAAAAGGCTTAATGCTAACTTCTTAACTCTTGTGCTTTGCGTTTTTGGCAAATTCTTGTACTCTTGAATTACTTAAACGACAACCGGTGTTGCCGGGAAGTTCAAACATAACCAACAAGACACTTGGCTGAAACGCCCATGTAGCTACCACGTACACTGCGGGGACAAAACTAGAAAAATCTGAAAGCTTTTAGATTTTACACTACGCCCAAAGAGGCGTTTTTTTAACATTTTCTGTGTTACCTTTATTTATTAAATATCATGTTCTTCGCACCTAAACCATAAAATTTAGTTAAAGAACAATATCGCAAAATAATTTTAAATTCAGCCTATCTTTAGAACTTCCGATACACAGTCTCACGCGCTGGAGATAAAAATGTATTTTCTGCGCAACGTTGCCGTTGCTCGCTTGGAAATCCTTGAGTTTGTTCATCAAAAATTCGTTAAAGTTTTACAAAATATGAAATCGGTAATAAAACAAATTCCAAATTTCAAATTTGGGCTTCCAATTGCCCATATTTCCATTAGAATTACGTCATTCAATATTCGATGGCTCTAGGTACCTTCGTTTTATCACAATGCGAGAAACATGCGTGCCATATTCTTCATCATTTAATTTCTTTAATACAGGGCTGAAATATTTGGTGGCAGCAGTTTGAAAAATGAACCGACATTTAATATTTCCGACGCAAAATGCCAAAACGAAAACAATAGTCCTTCAGGGTTAGCCCCTTTGGACTAAAAAAAAGTTCAGTTCTATATCTCCCGTTATACTGGGTCGATTGATGAAATTCAGTTTGCGTTTTTCACGTCTCGAAAGCGCAACTTAGGATATGCATTAGATTTATATATAACACTGTTCCATTATAGGTATTTTGACTCAAAACCGACATTTTTGAAATGGCATGCCAATTTTTTTACATGTTTCGATTCTACGACTCAAATTATGCCAAACTGCTAAGTTTTGTAAAACTCCCACGAGTAATTATTATTAGTAACGAGTAAAATTAGCTCTCAAAATTCTAGCTCTCAGTATTTATTGAATTTGATATATATTTATCAATATCTGTTTTTTTTTATTAAACTTACTCGATACCTTCTTCCGGAATTCAAACTTTAGGCTTAATCCAAGCATAATTCGAACATCGTTTATGATTGTTTTCTAAAATATTTTTATAAAATTTTCGAAAATCTTTTTGTTTTATAACCCATAAAATTTTTAACATCGTCTTAAAGTACATATATTTCTACGCACACCTGCAAAAAATTAGAATTTTTTATTCAAAATTTTTCTAAGATATACATAAATTTATATATGGGCGCGTTTTGAAATTTGGCATTTTTGTTATAAGCGATAATGTGATCTACGCACTTTTTTAAAATTATTTGAAAGTAATGAGCGTTGGTTTTATTTCCGCTGGCGTACAATAAAAAAAAAAGGAAATGAAAATAGGTTGCAATAAATTAAGAAGTTCGCCGAGTGAATTATTCTTGGCGCAAACTGAAAAAATGCGCCAAAGATAAATTTTTGAATTGATCCATAAATTTTGCACCAAATTTTACAAAAGTTAGCATTTACGCATTATTTGAGCCGTAGAATCGAAATATGGAAAAAAAAAACTGGCATGTCACCAGAAAAAGTCCGATTTTGTATTAAAATACTTATATTAAAACAATGCTGTATATAAATCTAATATATATCCTAAGTAGCGCTTTCGAGACATGCAAAACGCAATTTGAACCTTCCCAATCGGCCAGGTAGATCGGGGGATATACAACTGCCCCATTTTTTTTCCCGCAATATACATTTAATCGCCAGGACGTTATTGCATATTTTTGTCCAAATGTTTATCTAAACGTGCTTCGGTTAAACCAGTTGTATATTAAATGCATTGCTGTCCTGGAGATTACATGTCCTGTCGGCTAAGCGCCTGATCGGCTAAATAATTGTTGGCTGTGACTCAAATTCTTAACTAACATAGTCTTATGCCATTAAATAAAATTACGCTGCCTCCTTCCTTAGCGGTTAGCGGAAGTTAACTGGTTTGCCACCTACTACAAATATAGACAAAACAAAACTGAATATTTTTACGTCATTTTCCTCTACACATAAATATTATTGAATATAAATGCAATCAGTTACTTTATGTTAATCTTTTAGTGTATGTGACCTTATTTTCAATATGTGATCTTTTTTCCTTGAGAGTAATATGCCATATTTTTTTCATGGAGTTTGAAGTACAATACACTTTTACTTAATATGCCACCAAAAGCATTTTGGAGACTGAAGAGCAAATTTAATATCATGAAGGCAAAGGCTAAGCATATAGTTCGTATTTAAGTGAATAAATATTATCCAGTTTTTAAATTTTGCGGGAAAAATTACATTGTATATTTTGTTTTCAGAAAGAAATAAAAAGTATTTTTCGTTATATAAACTTTATTTAAATAAAATACCGTAATTGTAAAAAAATAAAATTAACTGATTCGTATTAAAGTTGTTATTTTGAAATCGCAATAAAATTTTTTAAATCCTCACAGCAAATTTTTTGAAGAACGCAGATGTCCCAGTAACATGGAGAGGAAGGTCATTCAAATATCCAAATGTATTGTAGTTACAGATAGGCAGAATTTTCAGAGTTTTATTGTATTAATGAAATAATAAAATATTTATTTTTCTTTGCATTTATTTAGCTGTGATCACGAAAGGTGGTGTCGTACCCAATGTCATTCCAGCAGAAACAAGCTTACAACTCTTCGTCCGGGCTCCCACTATAGGCGAACTTAGAGAACTGCGAACCCGAGTCGAAGCTTGTATAACGAGTGCTGCAACCGCAACTGGATGCGAAGTAATTTAAAATTTCT
>KK116704.1:344405-368791 GCA_000611955.2 Stegodyphus mimosarum | reverse complement strand
ATGAGAACTTAAAGACGAACAAAGTTCTGGGAGATTTATATAAGAAATTTGCAGAGCGCCTGGGTCAGTCACATTTCAACATATTTTTTATGGTATTATTCCTTTCAGATGTGTAATATAACATTTTATTTTCAGCAGGTTTTAATTTAACAATTCACAACTGATGAAGAAATTTTTTTTTTGATTTTTTCTTTTCCATCAATACTCTGTCCGATGATTGTCATAGATGTGAGTTGATATTGCTGTTTTTCAACATTGTGCTCTATACGAAAAGCTTCATTTGGTTTATTTGATAGTGGCAAAATACTCGAGGGCTAACTGCATAATGGGAGGGATGCCTTCGTGGAGTATTTTCTAAGGGAAATTGGCTCGTAAGCACTTTACACACGGAGACAACCATGAAACCGCACATGCAATCAGCCCGTTCTCGAGATTTGAAATTCCAATACGAAAAGCATTTTCAGGTAACTGAAAAAAAGCTTCAGGTCAGAAAACTTGCACATATGCCATTCACCAGTCATGGACATTTGCAGATGCACCAGGAGATTCAGTGATTTCTAGCTAAAAATAAACTCCAGACCATAGCAAACTTCCCCGTAGAAAGTGTTTGAAGTGTTTATTGAAACATTTCAAACTTAAAACGTAAATTTATGAATGTAAATAAAAAGTCTCGAGCTGCAAATTAAATGCATTATCGATATTTATTCTAAAAACTTTTTGAATTGGTTTCCCACCGATGAAGGTACTGAATGATAGCAAACAGAATAATGGCAAAGAAACAATTTTGGTTAGTCATAATTGAGATGCCCAAAACATATATCGACATTCTTTTATACCTTTATTTAAGAGACATTTTTATTTGGTTTCAAGAAATATTTTGGTAAATAATACGATTTAGAGGATTGTCATAAGATACTTTACATTTGGAAATTTTCAGGCATTTAAAGAGATACGCAATTGTCTATTAACTTGTATTACTGATAAAATTTAGATATATGCTGGCACTCCAACCCGGATAGTAGCTAGTGACTCCGACTGCCCTACCGAAGGGCCTGTATTCGAATCCCGGAGAAGGCATGCCTGTTTGTAAATATATAATATCTGTGCGACATAGGGGTACTCTAAATATGCCGCGAGCCGAAAGTCTTCTCCAGAGGTTGATGGAAGAGGAAGAGGGTTGGGAGACCCTCGGACCCGTCCTCACGGGGTGCTCTTCATCAAAACTGGAGACGAAACTGAGCAAAGTCATACTGTCAGCTGTACGGTGCTCAAGACTCTTGGCAACGATAGACGTAATCTTGCACTCCTTGCCATGATGAATTTCGTGGGCTACTTCTGCTCTTGTTGTCAGACAAGTGAGATAAGTCACAACAACAGCAACAGATATACGTTGTCTTGTACATCTGTATATGCGACTGTAAATCGAAATTTCTTGATATGTCCAGACGTATTATGTTTTCTATTCTACGTTCTAGATGTAAACATTTCTTACTGTTGAATGATTACGATGTATATTAGCTCTGCTTAATAATCTTAGCTTTTTACCATATTTCAGATGATAAAGAAATGCCGTGTGGTTTGATTTAAATCCATTTGATTTAGGGTCATGGCCCAGACACACCTAACTAAACCATTGTTTAGCCATAAGGTCGCATTGAGAAGCCCGTGCAATGCCCCCGTTAAAAGTAATCAGAGACAGAAAATTTTACTTTTGGGGTGCGTCATATTACCGGGCCCGTTATATTAGGTATTTCTTTCGAAAGAAATTAAGAGATCCATTTGAAATCCATTGATGGGACATCCTTGACATCATAATTAGGGAACGTTACACAGAGCCTTTCCTTGGTATAAAATAACACTAAAGCTTTATTTACATCTAATATACATCATTTATATACAGCATTATAATCATTTATTCATGGCGGCTGTCAAAAAAGAACTATTCAAAGCGTTTAATTCTTGTCTAGTTAGCTCTATTTGAGGCAGAAAATGCGGCAGTTTGTAAACACCGTTCAACAGCAATAAATGCAGTCATGCTCCCTATACATTCATATACAGGGAGATTCGCTACCAGAGTGACAAATTTGCAAGGTGTGTAAAGAGTACATAGAGGACTCGGAATCACATAGGAATGCAGGGGAGCAAATGCCGTGGTTGCGAGCTATATTGCAAAAAAGCAGAGAAAAAGAACAGAAATAGGAACACATTAATGGGAGAGAAAACATTTTATTGAAAGGCTGTACTGTTACAGGTATTCGAAATTACGACCAGAAGTCCTCTGGCAGACCTGACAGCCGCGCTGCATGGAATTCCATACGTTCTGGAAGATTCCTGGCGTGTCACGTATCCTCCCGTCATGTACAGATATTTAAGCGACGAGGTCTTCAATTGAAGAAACGGCACAACTGTTTACCGTAAACCCTTTTCTGTTTGTTTACCTCCCCATGCTAAGTCATGTCACCCGGCTAAGCAAAAAATGGCTTCTTTTTACTATTATGTATTTCGATCTCTCAAAGTTTGAAGCTCTCAGAATCTCTTCTTGCTAAGGAACTCAATTATTTAAGATCTGTTGCCCTTTACCGAGGATTTTCTCCCGTAGTCATTGATAAAGCTGTTCGAAATTTCTCATCGTGCCATCTAAGAACACATTCTGATGTCAGAAATAACATTATTAACCTTGTTGTGCTTCCATTTCATCCTTCTATCAGTTACAAAATTGCACGAATTTTACACAAGTTTAATATTCAAGTTGTTTTCTCGCCTGTAAACAAAATCTGAAGTTCGGCTCTTAAAGATTCTATTTCTGACTTTAATTCTTGGGGAATTTATAGCATATCGTGTCAGTGTGGCTTAAGTTATATTGGCCAAACGAAAAGAGCATTAAGGTTTCGCATAAAAGAACATGAATCTTACGTCCGAAAAGGCGAAATTAACAAATCTTCAATAGCTAATCATAGTTGGAAATTCAATCACAATTTTGATTTTGGTTCTGCTAAAATTATCCAGAAAGCTAGTTCTATTAGGAAATTGGATTTTCTTGAAGCTTTTCACATTCACAAAATTTTTTCCTCTTTAGTCAATGAATTCAATTCCAATCCAGTCTTGCCTAATGCCTCCAAAATTCTGCTAACCCTTCATTTTAGTTACTAGTTCTGCCCATAGATGGCGCTATCTTCGATTGGTCGCTTGTGGGTATAAATATGATCGACATTCGCTTTCTCGCTTTTGCAGTTTTTTTTGCTCCTGATGAAGGGGGACCGGTTTTGTCCTGGAAATCGGTTGGGATTTTATAAAATCTACGCCAAATTCAAGGTTGTCGATTTGTCTGTCTTATTTTCCACGTCCGCGTGTTTCTCTTGTGTCTTGAAGGAATGGTCATCTCGTAATCCAAAATCTTCATATGATCCCAGAAGAAGTTCATGCATGATAGGTCCGGTGATCTGGCAGGCCAATGAACCGGGCCATCATGACCTAGAGCCACGTCATGCTGGTATCCCATGGACCTACACCGAACTATTCATACTATTCATGCATGGACTTTTTCTTCTCGGGTCACATGAAGAGTATAGTGTACGAGACGCCCGTTCCTTCAGTGAAAGATCTCGTCGTTCCAATATCTGCAGCTCGCAACTATGGCATTTGCGGCTGTGTATTCCTATGTGATTCCGAGTCGTCCCTGTACAATCTACACACCCTGCAAGCTTGTCGATCTGGTAGCCAATCGCCTTGTATAACTGGAGAAACTTAGGGTAGCGAGTAAAATAAAGCTAATAAGTGAAATAATTAAAAATAATGTATAAAACAAATCCAAAAATATCCCTTTTATCCATTAGATCTGAACACTTAACGATTTGAACATTTCCTGTTAGTAAGTGTAGATCAACAAACTGCTACTTTTGATACTGCTTGTACCTACATGAAAAGCAGAAAGCATAAACCACGCTTTTATTTACAGTTCTTTTATAGTTTTTCAGAAACCAGCGGCAGCTGCTAACGGTAATACATATTTGAGAACATACCATAGACTACCATAAATAGAATACCATAGATTTCCAAAAGCTATTCTCATTTCACAAATGCTTAAAATTGAGAAAATGATTCTGTGTCGAATCCTTATTGTAATTAACAGAAGTCTAGAAGACCATATTTCTCTACCATCAGTGGAAAACACTGTGACATGGTAGATTGTCACGATTATTTTGAGCAAGAAACAAGCCTACCCAACACTCTCTCGAAGAATAAAGCTTGAGCAAATACCTCCTAAATAGTTATAAAGATATAATTATCTAGGAGGTGTTGGCTAACCTCGGTCTATTGATTACCACCTCTTCTAAATGACTGCATTTAGGAAGTCTTACACATCAATGCTCAAGCGTATTGAAATGACACGGGAACAACAGCATTCAGCTATTCCGTGAATATTTCTTACAGAAATATCAGTCAACTACTTAAATCGAGGAGCAGTAAGGTTGAATAAAAGAACTTACAATATCTACTGAAACAATGACATCGTACTATTTGATTGTACATAAGCATGTAGATTTTGCATTCACAAAAATGACTAATTTAATACATTAAACATTTCGTCACTTGTAAACGCAGCTTCGTTTGCGAAGGTCATCTGGACTCCATAATCTGGTTGAATTAGGTTTTACTTTAGGTAACCGCCCATGAGTTTCAAGCGTCATTATAATCCCAGAGTATAGTAACCTTATCACATTTGTTTCCTCTAAGAGAGACTGGAGGTTGAAATAGACAATTCTCAGCACCCCCACATTTCCAAAATTTTCCAAAATTTTCGGCGTAAACAAGCTTAATGTCAAGAAGAACTCAATGCCATACAAAATCTAATCGCTAGAGAAATCAAGACAACAGCGTGGTCTTCAGGCAGGCAGAACACGCTCTGAATTCAACTTCTAAAACCTTCCCTTAAATACTAACTTCTTTCTACCTCATCTGAATATACGCGTGCTAGATCATTTACATTCTGACAAGAAAGCGGGATTTGAAAGCAAGAGCAATAGGAAAGGCTTCTACAAAATAAAATAACTGTAAAGTAAATTAAATAAATCTCTCACAAAAGTTTAAGGTTTAGCTCTATCTCTCAAATTAAACATTTCCATCTTAATTACGGATTCACAAACAGCAACAGCAACGAACAAAGTATTGTCTGACAGTGCAAAACAAAGTACCTCGAATAGGAAACCAAATATTGATTCAAATTGTTTGTCTCAGTGGATCAATGGTTCCTTGATTCAGTTCGTAACACAATAGGATGTTTTGACATATGTTTATTATGTGACCTGATTTTCTAAGAGTTAAGTGTTGTACCTGTCTCACGTAACGTTTTGCTTTGAACGCAGAGGATAAAGAAGCTTATAAGATTTCTCCTTCAATCTCTTAATCTTCTTGCTAATATACGCTGTGAAACCCTATGTGGAGGACAGTGAGCAAATCTAGGCTATGTCTTTTGGTGTTGAAGAACTACAAAGCCAGAAGGAGGGTTTAAAGGACCCTTTAATTCAAATAATTACAACTCTCCAACTTGAGAATAAGCCACTACTTGGGCTGAACTAAAATAATATGAAATAAAGTGTGTTAACAAATTCAAATACCTAAGCTTAACCTTAAGTAAGACGGCGAAGGAAGCCTAACTCTCAGTGAAATGCAATAATGCGAATTTCACTAGCAAGAACTAGTAATTGCAATTTGCCTACGAAGGCGAACTTTCAGTAGACAGAGGAAATCTTTGCGCGCGCAGCCTTACGGCGATAAATCCAAGACTCTGTCTTCCCCCTAGTTAACTCCTGCCTTTTAAACTGCTATCAGATATCTGCGATTTGCATAAATATCTCGCTCGCGCTAAATTCGGGCAGCAACTGAAACTTTGAGATATCGATAGGAAAGTTCAAACTAAAAATAACTTCGTAAAAGAAAAAAAAAGTAACCTAACGGTGTTTTTGTTCTTTGAACGCAGACGAAAATAAAGGTGAAGATAAAAAAAGAAAAAAACAGTAAACTAAGGGTTTTCTTTGTTCTTTGAACGCAGACGAAAATGAAGGTGAAGATAAAAAAAGAAAAAAACAGTAAACTAAGGGTTTTCTTTGTTCTTTGAACGCAGACGAAAATGAAGGTGAAGATAAAAAAAGAAAAACAGTAAACTCACGGCGTTTTATGCTCTTTGAACGCAGAGAAAAATGAAGGTGAAGATAAAAAAAAAAAACAGTAATCTAACGACGGTGTTCTTTGTTCGTTGAACGCAAAGGAAAATGAAGGTGAAGATAAAAAAAAGGAAACAAAAACAGTAACCTAACGGTGTTTTTTGTTCTTTAACGTAGAGGAAAATGAAGGTGAAGATAAAAAAAGAAAAACACAGTAACCTAGCGGCGTTCTTTGTTATTCTTATACGCTAAAAGGTGAATTTAAGGGCTAGTATTTTTCAGCTGAACGTTGCCGAAGCTCTAGGAAAACGACTGAAAAAAAAACTTTTCAGTCAAGACATCCAAAGTTAGTTTTGGAAGTTGACTATAGACGTGTAAAATAAGACTAAGTTAGTTAGCTATAGACGTGTAAATATCCAATTTCCGACGACGTTTGTCGGAAATTGGATACAAGCAAAAGGTTTATTCATTGTATTGTTGCGTGCGTATGGCTCCGTAATGGATTGAATGCACAAGTCGTTAAAAAGTTAATAAAATTTATTCTTTCCACAAGAAATAAAACAAAAGGCTGAAATATTTCCTCAAAAATATTCGTACAATATCACAATATCTCACAGCAGTTAGATTTTGAACTACTGAAACGTTAAATACAACTCAATTCAAAATACAGAGAATGTTATTTCGATCTCACAGCGAATTCGCTACAATCAATAACAGAACTAAGTAAACAATGCAGTTCGCTTAAAACAACAACAACTGAGCTGAGATGTTTTAATCCGGCTTATTATAAGCTTTTTAATCAAGCAGGAGAATATTGCCGTAAAATCTATTTTATCGATGTTTTCTGGATAGCAAAACAGTACAATAGTTTACGAGATATCTATTTATATTTCAATATTAAACGCACGCGCTCTTGTATTTTTATTTTTCCGTAGTTTCTCTTAAATTTCGTCACGCGTTGCATTGCATGGGAAAATAAAACAATTTTAATTATAAATAGCTAAATAAATACAAAATCCGTAACAATATCCTGAGGTTTGTTACAAGCCGGGTTTGCTGTAGTGTAGCTTGACTTCAGTTTTATTACTTCAAAATGTGCAACAGAGTATTATTTTTTATATTTTGGTTTTTACCATTCTTGTTCATACCTCTTCCCCTTTTTTCTCTAATCAAAAATCTACTTTCTTCCTGAAAGTGCTATTAAATGTACTATATATTAGTTCTAAAATAGACGCCATATTCATGTAGTCGCAAAGGATTGTTATTTGCTTTCTTTTCGTATGTCCGTGTTTAAATTTCTGTTATTTATGTGACAAAAGCAACGTTAACTTCAGTTCTCATAAACTCAGATTAATTTTTTATAGGAGTCAATTTCATAACCGATGACTCAGTAATCCCCAGCACCGGCTCTACAGACATGGGTAATGTGTCTCATGTTATACCTTCTATCCACCCTTTCTACAGCATTTCCACCGACGCTACCAACCATACCAAAGAATTCACAGAGGCTTCCGGAGCTCCAGAAGCCCAAGAGCCTACTCTGAAGGCAGCAAAGGCAATGGCTATGACGGCTTTATCAGTTCTACGATCGCAGGAAACTCTGGATGAAGTCAAACGACAGTTCTTCGCCGATGTTCGGCATGATCTGCAATTCCAGTAAAGAGGACATCCCATTTATCTAAACATACCACATAAGGACCCTACTCGTATG
Source organism: Stegodyphus mimosarum (assembly GCA_000611955.2). Lineage (NCBI taxonomy): Eukaryota > Metazoa > Arthropoda > Arachnida > Araneae > Eresidae > Stegodyphus > Stegodyphus mimosarum. Next base: position 360,919 of record KK116704.1, on the reverse strand, counting down.
GTGTCGCTGTCCTATTGTTATCGGTTTTCAAGCAGGGCATTAACTTGGTGACCGCGAAGGAAGTGCTTAGATTTAGGACTTAGATTATTTCTTTCTACCTTCCATGATAAATTCTTTTTTAATTTTTGTAGCAATATTTTTTCAGGAAAAAACTTTAAAATATCTCTTCCTCCGATCTTCTTCGTACCATAATGATCGTAATTAATAAATAAAGTAAAAAAAAATTCCATTATTATTTTATTGCTTTGTATTCATTACAAATTTTACAGCATTATACTTCCTTGAATTGAATTCCTTGACGGCACACGACTTCCTGGAATTGCCTATTAAATTATGCACATATTTTCCTGCATTTCATTTAAACTTATTTCCTTGCATTTCATTACATACATATTTCCCAATCAATTAATAGAGTTTTCACTGGGCGGCAAGGCGAAAATTCACAAAACTCAAAACATCTTCATTAAAAATTGTAAAATACAGAAAAACATAACACACCAAATACAGTTAAACAGATGAAAAACAATTTTTTCAATTAGAGTTTCTACGCAAAAACAAGCAATTCGGCCAACATACAACAAGACAGATTTTTCGATGCACGGAAATCAAAGTTTACTTTTGGTCCCACTCGGCAAAAGGATACTGAAGATGCAGAATCTGACTTAATTCACTATTTTATTAAGAGTTTCAAATGTAAACAAACGGCGGTTTCGTTAAGCTAAGTAGCACTTAAAAAAACTGCAAATTGTTGATAACTCTTGAACTATTGCATGCGCATTGACTAAAGGCATGAAAAACTTAACCGGGAGATAAGAACAACATAATTCAATCACTTTTAAAGCAAAAAATGCACAATTTACAAACATATAAGAATAAAGAAATTGAGCTTACTGAGCCGAGTAACAGAGTGTATATATATATAAATATATATAATAATGATAGTAATTAAAAGTAAATTAATAAGCCCAAGACTTGCGCTAAAGCTGCAAAGTAATAAAGCAGTAATTCACTATAAAAAGAAAACTCTCCATATTGCACCTCCAAGCAACGGAAATTCAATTTAAAAATATTATTGAAAAGATATTTTTCAGAATTTAAAAAAATTTATAGAATTTTGAGTCCTCCTTGCTTTAAACACAGTTAAGGAAAAACTTTTGTATTTAAAATGAATAGAGAGTGTAGGGGATATGTCTTCTAAAGTAAGCGTCTCGTTCAGATTAATTGTGTTCTTAGTGAAAACATTTTGATCTTAAAGATTATTTGCTTTTTAATTGTATTCTTTTGGTTTAGTGACTAATAGCTTTATTTTGATTGAGTATCAATTAGTGGTTTGAATCTAGCAAAGAATTTGACGCTTACTTGGAAGTAAGATGAAACACTCTCTCTTATTTTAGTTACTGTTAATTGATGGTAGATTGGTTTATCCCCTTGATAAGTCAATTAATCTGCTATCAATAACAACAACTGGTTTTTCAATACTTAAAAAGTTTATTTTTGCGATTTAGTTTTTCCTTAACTGTGTTTAAAGCAAGGAGGACTGAAAATTCTATATTTTTTTTAAATTCTGAAAAATGCCTTTTCAATAATGTTTTTAAATTGAATTTCCGTTGAAGGTGTAATAGGGAGAGTCTTCTTTTTATAATATATATATATATATATATATATACATACTTTTGGTACGGCCTACTGCAACCGAAATAGGAGGTGCACATTTACATGTTATAGCAGAAGTATATAAAACATTTCAAAGTTTTGAGGCTACTCGTTTTTGAGTTATGTGAGATATATACATGCATACGTACGTACGTACATACAGACGCTACGAAAAAAATCTCTTCAAAATCCATTTTTAAATCAGTTTTATAATTTTTTGGGGGGGAGTCCTTTATTCTGACCTTATGTTCAAATATCATGGAAAAACTTTGTTAAGTTGCATTCGATAGCGGTCAAAATGGATATTTTCGTTGAAATGTGACACCCGAAATGTTTCGCGATTATAATACTTTTTTCACTTTTTACGAGGAAGTAATTTTTTAAATTGTATTTGGAAAAGAATTATAAATTACCTATTGCAGTTAATTACAAAAAATGCAAAAGCACTTTTTTATGTAATATAAATACATTTTATTAAAGTACCAAAATATTTCATACATCAAAAGAATTCATTCATCTGAATAAAATTAATCCGCCCTTTTTGGAGCTCCCTCGAATTTAGTTATTAAATGAAAAACGTTCCATCCGAGACAAGTTTAGCGTTTGGAATACTCAATTTAGTTCCATCACTTATCATTAAATTTACTACTACATCCAAATACAGTCGTTTCTTATTGGAGAATTAAACTGTTTTTAAAAAGTTTATTTACATCTAATACCTTACGAGATCTTCAGACTCGTACAGCGTTGAAAAGTTGGAAAATGATAAATCCTTCTCTTATTCCCGATAATCCAAGACGTACTACAGTTGCAGCTTTCCGTTTGTCTACAGGACATGATTGCCTTGCCGCTCACCTGCACCGCATAGGCATTTCAAGCGATCCTGTTTACACTTTCACTTTGCAGTTCTGGAGAAGAAATGGACAGAGACCACCTGCTTCGATGTGGGGCTGTTGGTGGTCTTACAGAAGAATCGAGATACTAGGAGGCAAGAGCGCTTCTTAGGCAATGACTTCGGTTTTTTTGTTCTTTGTTCTATTGTTTGTAATCCTTTGTTTGTAAGATTTTAGGCCTAGCCATTGGAAATAAAAAAAAACTTATCATTAAATCGTATAATGCCCTCCAATTAGCCAGGTTTTTCCCAAATATGCAATTTTTAATCAGCTTTCCTCTAAAGCATGAGATATATTATTGAATTAATATCAGTCGCTTTACTTCTTTTCTGGAGATCAATTTTAGGGCTTGAAAATAATTGCCATCTAATAGTAGTATTGTAAGATCTAGTTTCCTTAGATAACATAAAATGTAACTATTGGGTTGGCAACTAAGTAATTGCGGATTTTTTTTAGAAAATCAAAGACAATTTTTCATGGAACTAAATAACTTTGTAAAGATTGAAACAAAAAGTAATCAGATGCTGCAAGGTCAGGACTATATGGTGGATGTGGCAAAACATCCCAACCAAGCTTTAATAATTTTTGCCGAGTGACCAAAGATGTGTGTGGCCTTGCATTGTCATGATGGAATACAACACCTTTTCGATTTATCAATTGGGGCCACTTTTCTTCAACTGCATTGTTTAATTTCGTTAGTTGTTCAATGTAGACATCAGAATTGATCGTTCGGTTGGGTGGTAAGAGTTCAAAGTAGACAATTCCTTTGTAATCCCATCAAACTGATAACAAACCTTCTTTTGATGAATATCAGCTTTTGATGTTGTTTGAGTTGGTTCCCCTGTGCTCCACGATCTTTTCCGCTCGATATTGTTGTAAACAACCCATTTTTCATCGCCAGTTATCAGTCGTTTTAAAAATAAATCATTTTCATTACGTTTCTTTAGCAAATCGCAGCTGTAGATGCGTTGCGTTAAATGCGTTTCTTTCAGTTCTTGAGGAACCCATGTATCGAGTTTTTGAACATAGCCAAGTTGTTTTAAGTGATTTTCAATGCATGTATGTGATACATGAAGCTTCTCTGCAATCTCACGTGTTGTACTGTGACGATCCGAATCGATTGTTGCTTTGATTAGGTCGTCATCAACTTCAACTGGACGACCAGAGCGTTTTTCATCTTTGAGTGAAAAATCACCAGAACGAAATTTGGCAAACCAATTTGGACACTGCCGTTCTTTTAAGGCTTCGTCACCATAAACAGCACATAACTTTTTATGAACTTGCGATGCGTTTTTCCCTTTGCGGAAATAAAATAGCAAAATATGACGAAAACGTTCCTTTTGATTTTCCATTTTTCAACGAACGCCAAACGAAAACTATGCAACCGATCAAAAAACTTTTTTTACAGATTCACAGCTGAATTGCCAACTGTCAAAAAACAAAATGTGTTTTACATTTGTACTACGTCTGCAAACCTAAAAATTCAACTGAAGCCATCTATGAGTGAAATCCGCAATTACGTAGTTGCCAACCCAATAGATCTACATAAGCGTTGATCCTTGCGAATTCTCGCACAGGTTTGAATGTGAACACAACCAGAGGAATGGTGCAAAAGACCCTTTTATTGAATACAAAATATTTAAGGCACGGACTGCTTACAAGAAACACCGACCATTTGCCCTTAGAACTTAAAAGATAATGTAACACTAAATGTTAATATAAAGGGTAGTGAGAGACTACTCAATTTGATTTGGGTTAACAAATTGACTCAGAAATCTACACCGGGAGAATAATAACTCGGCAGCAAGAGGACGTAGCCGCTATTAAGATTAACAGCTGGTAGAAAATAACAACGTGAGCTCACACTAGCGAATCACGCTCTGTCTAACCTTTTCGCTCCAAGAATTTAAATACTCTCGTTCATCCTAACGCATTCACATCATGGCGACGAAACCCGCGGGGAATAAGAAAATTCAAGAAACGCTTACAAGATAAAATAACTATTAGTAAAAATAAATAAAAACTTATAGTACTAAGGTATGACTTATACGCAAGCCTAATGTAAGTGTGTTTCATGTAAACTCAATCCTGCGGTCCAACTGTGAAGCGAGTGCGTGAATACAAAATTTTTTAATTTCTGAAGCCACAATGGCTTTCAGCTTTGCAGTTGGTCAACAAGGGTTGGTTTGGTATGGTTTATTTAATTATGGTAAAGCACTCCAGGGCTACTTGCCTAAGGGAAACGATGCCTTCACGGAGGACTTTCTAAGTGAACTGACCCGTATACACAATACACTTGGAGAAAACCACAATGCAGTCAGCCCATTCGCTGGGATTCGTACCCGAGTACTGAACTACTAGTGTTCAGCGACTTTACCGCTCGGCCGTTGGACGACCTGATTAACAAGGGACACATTGATAACGTTGCTTCGGCATAACGCTCTGCACCGTTATGCAAGTCGATCACTGTTTGAAAAGACAGAAATCGTCTTCGCAGTTCTGTTGCAAAAGGGAGCACGTTTCAAACTGAAGACCAGTTTCTCGCTTAAAACTGACCGTTGGCATCCTTATGCAAATCATATATTTGGCCGAAGTCTTCAAGGTGAAGTGTTTCGAATGCCCTTCTCACCATTTAGTACTCTTCCCCCCTACTATTTTCCAAACTTTTTAGCATCTTGATACTACGAGCTGTCTAGAAAAAAGAGAGTTGCTTCCTATATATTGTCTAGAAAAATTTTATGTATGTGAAAAAGAAAGAAGGAATCGAGAAGAAAATAATCTTATAACGGATTATAAATATGTAAATATAATAAATTTAAAATATAATTAAATTATTAAAATATAATTAATAAATATGATTAACTATCAGCAATCAATTAAATAAATTAATAATTACAAATTAATTCATTGTTTGATAGCCGAAAGAAAATTATGGAGCATATTTAAATTGTTGGACAGAACTCATTAAAAACTGAATGTTAGATAGAATACGGATTATTCAGTACGGACATATGTATTAAGTTTACGACCTATATATTTTCTAGATATAAAAGAAAGATTAGAATAACAAAAAATCTGAAGGACTTCAGATTTTATACTACGGCCAAAGGGGCGTAATATAACTTTTTTGTGTTACCTTTATTTATTAAATCTTATGTTCTTCGCACTCAAACCATAAAATTGAAATCAACAGCAATATCATAAAATATTTAAAAAGAGCATATTTTTAGAATTTCCGATACACAGTCTCGCACGCTGGAAATAGTTTTTTCTTTCCCGTACAGTGCAGCCATTACTGTCTTTGAAATCATTTAGTTAGTTAATAAAAAATTCGTTAAAGATTTACAGAACATGAAATAGATAATAAAACAAATTCCAGATTCTTAATTTGGGCTTCCAGATGCGCATATTCGAGTGGAGGGCGATGTTACACAAAATTTGTTGTCTCTAGGTTTGATCTCTAGGTCCTCTCAAAATTTAATGTCTCGCTGTTTTTTCATAGTACGAGAAACATGCGTACATTCATGCAAATTCTTCATTATTTAATTTCTTTAAATATAAAAGGTCTCTAATATTTTATGGCAACAACCTGAAAAGTGAAACGTTTATACTGAACTAACGTAAAATGCCAATACGAAATTAATAGTGCTTCTGGGCTAAATATTAGTATATATATATATATGCTTTTCACTAGTATGTATAGCAGTTTGCCATTTCGGTGATAATAAATTAAAATTTATTAATATAAAGTTCTTTTCCAAGAAACAGAACCTGAAAAATTGTTCTGATTGACGACAACTTCGGCGAATCCGACGTTTTACTAAACATTCAGGCAAATTTATAACGATTCAGTTTCTTTATAAGGGTGCAGGAGATTTATTTCCTCCCTTGCTTAAATAATTCATCAGTAATTGCAATGGAAATCAAACCTTGCATAAGGATACGCACATCTTTATGAAAACCACCAGATTGCCATGTAAAGGTGCTGATGATCAGTTTCAAGCGAGAAACTGGTTTTCAATTTGTGCAAGTTTCGTTATGCCTCTATACCATACGGCGATTTCTGTCTTTTCGAACAGTGGTCGGCTTGCTTAAAGCTGTGGCACTGTTATGCCGGGCCATCGTTATGTGAGCATTCACTTGCAGTGGGTCTCGTTTACACCATTCTTCATAAAACTTTACTAAGTTTCGTACACTGTTTATACTTAACTGACGCTTTCTTCAGCAAATCCATATCTTCTTTCTTATATTATTTATTCAACCTGCTCCACAATTATGAAAATCCTAAGATTCTCATGGTTCTGAATTATCATTATATTATTATCTACATTCACCATTAAACATAAACCTTTGGCTTTATCATTAAATTTACATAATTCTTACTCGTCCGCAAAAGGAAGAGTATGGTCTGCTTTTAAAATTTAATCCCCGACTTTAAAATAGAATAAAATACTTGAACCTTTTATCGTAGTATAACTTTTGCTTCACCAAGCTGCCAAACAAATCAAATTGCAAAGAGTCAGCTGTTTTATCGCTCGACCACTAATGTTATGATGGAAGAAGCGACAGTATGTATGTGCCCCGACTGTTAAATTTCGTCTTCTCTATTATTACACAAAATTAAAGAGTCTTTGAAGAACAATGAGCATAGTTCTCGACCTCCATCATTATTATCACTAAGGACGTTCCACTGGCAGTCAGATATGAACACAAGTAGTAATAAAATGTAGGCTATACTTATGATGAAAGAAATGTGTAAAAACACGAAATTAGATAGGAATTCCAAAATGAGGAAAGAATCATTTAAAAACATGAATGAAAAGAGAATTCCAAAATGATGAAAGAAATATGTAAAAACATTAAGTAAAAAAATTCTAAAATGGTGCAAAAATTACAAAAAAAAGGAAATAAAAGAAGAATTCCAAAATGATGAAAGAATCGTGTAAAACATGAAATTAAAAAAGAATTCCAAATGATGAAAGAATCATTTAAAAACATGAATTAAAAAAAGAATTCCAAAATGATGAAATAAATATGTAAAAACATTAAGTTAAAAAATTCTAAAATGGTGAAATTAAGGAAATGAAAGGTTAAAAAAATATAATATCAAATAATTTTTTAAAAAAATGAAATTAAGGAAGAATTCCAAAATGATGGAAGAATGTGTAAAAACATGAAATTAAGAAAGAATTCAAAAATGATGAAAGAAATACGTAAAAAAATGAAATTAAAAAATTCCAGAATGATGAAAGAAAAATGTAAAAACACGAAGTTAAAAAATTTCAAAATGGTGAAAGAAATATAAAAAATATGAGATTAAGAAAGAATTGCAAAGTGATGAAAGAATATGTAAAAACACGAAATTAAGAAAGAATTCCAAAATGATGGAAGAATGTGTAAAAGCATGAAATTAAGAAAAAATTCAAAAATGATGAAAGAAATATGTAAAACAATGAAATTAAAAAATTCCAAAATGATGAAAGAATTATGTAAAAACATCAAATAAAAAAATAGTTCCAAAATTTATGGAATGAAGAATCTGAAAATGAGGACGACTACTAACAAGCACATTTAAATACCGAAAGGAAGCATTTCCTTTTAGATAATCTATACAGTATCATAAACATGAATAGTTAACATTTCAACCAGCTCTTTGCATTTAAAACCACGTACTCTTTGATTCACATGAAACTGAGGACTAATCAGCTGTCAAAATACACACAGGTTTGCTAGGACGCCAAATCATCGCTGAATCGCCTTCTGTGGCAGTGATCGCTTTATTTCATCCGGTAATAGAACGGGAGCTCAGTTAGGAAATCACGTGCATCCAACTCTAGAGATAATCGAAGTCTGAACTCGCTATCACTGTCAGGGAAGAAAAGTGGGTGAAAATGGGTTAATCATTTCAAAAACTTTTATCTTTTTAGCTGCTGATTTCTACACTCCTTTCTCTCTTCAATAAACTCTAAAATTTTAACACTTAGCATATTATTTAAAATATATTTAAAAAATAACGTAGCTGTTTTAATTTAATCTACATATTTCATATTTAGTTTTGATCTTTTAGCGGGTATTTGCATAGCTTTCGTTAGGAAACTAATCATTAAATGGAACAATTAAAGAATTTATTATTCTTGTTTGCATAAATAGCCCTCGATAAAAAAAATTCGAAGGATGTATATCCAAACAAGGATATTTGCTTTATACGTTTCAAGAGGAAGATAACCTGATAAAACTAATACAACGGAAGCAACTGATTTGCTGCTGCTTTCCAAGTAGTTCTAAAACGTTGAGTATTCTTTCATAAAATTCATTGACACATTGAAAGATATAATTAGACCATGCCATTCTAGTTCGTTATTCTTTAGAATTTTCGCTCTCGTTTCAAGATGATAAAAAGACATATAATAACCTGATAAAATTTGATAGAAGATTAATATGGCTTATCAGATTAAATTTGAACGAGTTAAGCTTCCGAACTCAAACGAAAAAAAGAAGCTTTTTCACGGGGCTGTTATAATGATTTAAGTATAACAAGAGAAATTTTCCTTGTGTGTATTCTCCAGTTACAGCTGGCAGCACCTCTAGCTGGTACACCGGAAGATTCGCTATTCGTCATCATCTGGATCTGGCCTAATGAGTCTAGTTTCTCTCCCCTCCCAGTCGTCATTTAACTCAGGAAGAATACAAGAAATTATCGCCTCTGCTCGTATGTTCTCTCATGGTATCACATCATGCTAGCAATCAGCAGATCCGTGTTAGAATCCTGGTGAGGACATAGTCTGTTTTTCATCTTTCCTTTTCACAGAAAAACCCTGAGATTAATATTAATGTATCGATAAATTCTGTTTTTACATCAAAATACGAGTGCATAATGAAATATGAATTTTTATTATTATTTCATTCACTACTTTCATCTGCTACCAATTCTACAAGTTATTTCCCTTGCAGAGTATACTTGGCGCATGTATACTATTTGCGCCTTTCTTGGATTTTTAGGTTACCCTACAGTACAGCAACGTTGCTCCTAATGCAAGTATTTAAACAAATTTTATCTCAGTTTTACAACATTAGATTAGATTAGCTTATGCCGCCCAGATGGTATAGTTGTTAAGGGAGTCTACTGCGATACCGTAGGGCCTGAGTTCGAATCTCGTAGAAGGCAAGAATGTTTGGAAGTGTATAGTGTCTGTGCGGTTGGGGGACACTCTAAATAGGCGGCGAGCCAAAATTCCTCTTACGTGATTGGTGATAAAGGAAGAGGGGTGGTAGACCCTCGGACTCGTCCGCCGAAGTGCTCTCCTTCAAAATTGGAGACGGAAATGACTATACCTGTACGGTGCTCAAGGCAACGAAACGAGTAATCTTACTCTCCTTGTCACGATGACAACAACAACAGATTAGTTTATTTATTTAAGTAAACAATAATTAGTTGCCCTAGATTCTAAATTTTGACTTTATGCACGCTGAGGCACTTATAATAAGACTACGTTATTTAAAAATCCCTATAAAAGTGAAGCATCTCAACTACATGGCAGTTTTCAAAACGCATTCATCTTTACTACTCGTCAGATTTGCCCTCTTTTGACTACTTTCTGTTCACAAGAGTGAAATTGTTTCTCAACGAGGATTCTACACCCAACGTTGAAACAATTCAAGGTTATGTGGCATATTAAAACATACATAAAATATTTTATATACATTTATGTCATATATTAAAATATTTTAAGCTATATTAAAACACATCTCTATAAGTCTTTCCTTTTCCCTTCTTATCAAGCCGTTAATTACACTAATGCAGGCGAATAATTTTTCGAGTAATATACCTCAGTGAAAATTTTATTTTTTCTAATACACTTCAGTCTCAGTTGTATGACATTTCACGTTCTTCAGTCTAAGTTCTGTTTAACTGTTGTATGATGTACACACATGATTTAATACAAAACACACACATGGTTAACTTGCGTTCTAGAAATTATATATTTTTAGTTTGGAAAAGTTTCTTTTGACTACACAAAAATAAATAAATACAGTAAAATTAAATAAAAATCAAAATCTGAAAGGTTTCAGACATTCATGGTCGCACAAAAGGGTTTGCTAAGGGTTTTACACTCTCGCTGAGCTCGCAGTCTACCAGTTTGCTGTTACATTAACTTCTTCTAACACATATATTTTGTCTTTTTAGCTTTATTATTAAGCATCGTTTTCTTCGCAATTACGCCATATAGAGTTGAACAATAAAATCATAAAATTTTTAAAAGCAACATTGCAATATACGTTACGATGCATCCTTAGGTGCTCACATACATTTTCCTTTTTTTTTTTTTTTTTTTTTCAGTCTATTCTCAGTTCATCCTATTAATATTCAGTTTTCTTACTAAGATAACTTTACAAATCTTCAAAATAAGAGGATAATGAGAAAAAAAATTGTGCTGACTAAGTTAATATTGCAAACCAATGCTCAATGCTGCAATTATTTATGTTAATTAAATACAACTGAACACAAAATTTAACTTCCGTGCATACTTTAGCGGCGAAAATATGCAGATCCGATGACTGACATGTGGTGCGCAATGGACGCATACTGGGATTCTTGTCTGTAGTGTTGTTTAAAGTGAATGTGGCTTCTGAAGTTGATCCATATTCAACAGTTATGGCTCAAAGACATCCTTTAAATAAAGATCAAAACTGGCGAATAATTAGTACAATCAGGGGAATATTCACTAAAAAAAAAACCTTTCAAATATTTGTTGATGAACACATTTCTATTATAATATATATTGAACTGTCAACTTTCATGTAGAAATATAACACTCAATTTATAATTAATTGGGTAATTTCTTCCTATTGTGGATACGCATACCTAATACAATAGAAACTTCAATATAAGAAACATAATAATATAATGCTATATTAAATAAGACAATAATACTTTGACTATTAATTTGACATGCCCTCTCAAAATCAGCTAGACATTAAGTATTTTCTTAAAGCAGGAGAAATGAAAAATGAGCAATGCCCTCGCCGGGACTCGAACCACGAGCCTCTCGAATACGTCTCGAGCTTGCTGATTGCACCATGCGAAGAAAGGGGAAGAAATACCTTATAAACTAACTATGCTTAGAACTAACTAACTACTGATTGTACTGTGTGATACTGTAAACACCTGTACGAGTATTTCTGTGGAAAATTCCATAGCTTTGATAAAAGAAATTTTATTAACCTATTGTCAGATTTGTGTGCATTCGATCTGTCACACCCGTACGTAGGAAACATTATTAGAAATTAACCGCTTCAGATCTGAAGCATTCTAAGTAGTTTACGTTCTGTTTTTGATTAGATGGTATAAAACTAATCCTTTGACAAAAGCAAGGATATCGAGGTTCATCAACTGTTGTCGTTCAAGGTCGGTTCTTCTATATCTGATCCTAAAAAATTATCTCATGACTGTGATAAAACTGACTGAAGGGCTTAAGCAAAACAACAAAATCGCATTTCTTATCACTCTGAGGTGGGAGAAGTTTGTCGGCTGTCAAGATTATGCCCTTTCAATAATTCTGTACCTTAAACTATTGCGAAAAACATTCCAAATTTGTGACTTTGAGAGATAAGTCAAATGTATCATAATCTGTTTTTGTATATCTTCTCCATTTTTGAAATAAATGATAGCATGATAGCATATCTCGCATTTAAGGTAGACACGAAGAAAGTAGCTGAGACACTCATGCAACCGACCTGTCCTAAAACAACAAACGAATAGCAGGCTAATCGTGATTTTATCACGGGCTTGTTGCTGGCATCAAAATAGCAGTAAAACATGTCGGTCACTGGTCGTGGAATCAAAATAGCAAATTGACATAACTGATATAGAGTACGTGACATTTAATCTTTCAAAGGTTTTCCTCAGCTTATGCGATTCGTTTTTTTTTATGAAAAATTATGAAAATTGTAAGATATAACTTAGGCTAATTTTAAACAAACCTGGGGAGTTATTTTATCACAATAAGTAAATAGTTGAAGCATCGGTTGAGGCGCAACGCCAGGGTGCCTAGGCTAATGAGCCTTACCCCTACTGTAAACGTATATAATTTCCTAATCATATCGTTAAATAAACTGAGTGAATTGAAAGGTGAGTACCTAACTACATAAGTTTTTTTTTTTTTTAAACTTTTTTTTTAAATAAAACTTAAAGTATAAAGATATGCACAGAAGTTGTCGAGCTGGTGAGATAACATATTTGAAATGACAAGAGAATAAAAAGTACGAATCTTTTGGCATGTTAGAAAAACATAATTGAATAACATAATAACTCTAAGAAAAATAATAATAGAAGAATAAGAGAAAAATATTACACACAAATGATAACTTAGAACATTTCTAATTAAATCCAGAATGTACAATGTTTATAATGCTTAAACAGGTGCCAGGTAAAGAATTGACATTGGTCGTACAAAGTTTACAGGGTCAGCAGCTTCGTAATCAGGAATATAAATATCTGGGTTACTAATTTTGGTTTGATTTACATGAAACTGCCTAGCTAGTCTACAATAAAAATTATGAATGTGTTCGATGTTCAGTTCTAGATGAATTCTACTATTTCGGATGTACCATGGTGCATTTACTAGTTGCCTCAGAACACCATTCTGAGCAGTTTGCAATTTTTTACGGTTGGAACGACATGAATATGCCCAAACTGGGCAGGCATAACTTAATAGTGGACGCATAATGGTTTTGTAAATGAGTAACTTATTGTCTATAGATAGAATACTATTCCGAGCAATTAAGGGAAAGAGTTGCGATTTACGGGCTCGAAACTTTTTGAGAATATGTGTTATATGTGGGGACCATGAGAAAGTTTTACAGAGGATCACCCCTAAGACAATAAGTAAATAGTTTAACAATAAATATTTGGTGAAAATATTAACATGCGAATATAATCAACTGTTAAATGTAGATAATGCTGTTCCACATTTCAATAACGCAGACTTATTAAACATTTCGCTTTGAATACCATGCCCACTTTCAAATGCAAAGATGTGTTATGACAAGAAGAATCTATCCGCGGACCAGGCAGTTTAATTCCAGTCAGAGCTAAGAAAGCACGCTATTAATATGAAAAAAAATTTTTTAGAATATAGGGAGTAGGAGATTAGGAAGTAGTTATGTAGGAAGGGGAGTAATTATGTACGGAAGAATATAGGAAGGAAGGTTAAGGTATTTAGGTGTTCATTATTGTTGCAAAGAGTTAAGTTTATCTTAAACTAGCCGCTGCGCGGCCAGCCTTCGTCTGGCTTTTAAGTGTACCAGAAAAATGCCTAAAGAGAACACCAAACATTAAATTTGAAAACTGCACAGAATTTTACTCTGCAGAACAATTTTATCGAAAAAGAAACAAACAACAACGAAAAAAAAATTCAATTAAAAATGCATTACATATAAAAGCGTACAACGAAATAAGCAATATCCCTTAATACAAATTTTAATTATCCTAATAAATAAATTAACCAACTTCCCTTTGCAAAATCTTAAGAACTCAAATGGTATAAACAGATTAAGAACTTAAACAGATTAAAAAATATCATGCAAAACTTTTTTATAATTAAAATTATATATAATTAAAACATAATATTACAATGAAATAAGCAATATCCCTTGATACAAATGTTAATTATCCTAATAAAGTAATTAAACAATTTACCGTTGCAAAAAGAAACAACTTTTTAATTTCTTAAACTTTTCAGTCTCTTAAAAACAGTAACATAAGAAATACGATGAAAAATTGTTGCCAAACCGAAATTTTTAAAAGAATGGAACTATTCAATATGATGCAGTTTCATCAAAAATCTATCAAAAACAATAAGAAAGGAAAGTTGTTGCCAAAACTACATTTTAAAATATCTGAGATGTGAGAAGTGTATTCGGAAGCTTCATTTAAAAAATTTTAAAAAAATACAAAATATTATTATTTTTCCAAAATTCTTTTTTTAAAAGAAGTCGAAAGGATTCAAGTTCAACGTGTCCAAAAATCAAAGGAAAATAAACGGCACATTTTTTAAAATAAGTTTTTTTAAAAAAAATTCCGCCGAAAAGGTGTTAAGCTCACCTTCCTAAATAAATTCGTATTTAATCGATTTATTGAAATACGAAATTTATTTTAAGTTCGTAAAATAGCTAAGTGTCTACGCTTCACGACGATGTAAAAATGAAATGTATAGAGTGAAATCTCGCTTTCCTGTAGCCCATTATGTCTCAAAATGACGCGATTTGGTCACAAAACATAAAATAAAAAAAAAATCTAATTCGAATTTCGAAAAAATCGCTTCGAGGTGCACTGGCTCTTGTGTAGATACACCTATGTACCAAATTTCGTGGCCCTAGGTCTATTAGCTTACTCGCAACGCGAACGAAAGACACACACACACACAGACTCTTTGTTTTATTATATGTAGAGGTAAGAGGAGTGGATGTCCCCCTCCAAATGAAAGAAATGAACGTCAAGGGCCACCCATCAGGCTTTGTTAACTTAATTTATGACTTGTTGTGAATGCTGAACCTTTTTTAAACAGAAACTCTATGGAACTGGTTATAAAAACATTAAAAGAAAAAACATTTTGAGTTCAAAATTCAGTTGGAGCTCTGTGATTATAATTCAGGGCCCTGCTGATAAAGTAATTCTGATAGATTCCCTGTAATTTACTAAGCAATTCAATTTATCACTTTTACGCTTCGCTTGCTGAAAGCGATAGAGCGAGAAATCATATGAAATCAAAAAAAAAAAAAACTATAAATGCTGATAAATACGCTGCAAAAATGCTCAAGATTATTTGATGCAAAGTGCAAAAATAAATACATTCTTCATTTCGATAAAAGTAATATAAGTGTTTCAACAATTTTGTCAATTGCATGTAAAAAGGTGATGTACAACATAACTTCCATGAATGAAATTTCAGTCATTCTAATTTTAATTTAAACGAAGTGAATGTTTTTCCTTGAAATAAGAATAAGAATTAAGTAAAGATCATTTTTCTTGATCAGTCGAATTTCGTGAACTCAAAAATTCGAAATATTCAGTAACCGTATAGAATTTGGCTTGCTTTGGGAGCATAAACTTATTCCTGCTTTAAATACTTCCAACTTCTAATTCTTGTTGCCTGGTTCTCCTAACAAAAATTTACTAATGCTCTTGTACCTGCTCGGATAAAAGCAATGGCCAGGTAAAAGCAATGAGGCAGTTAAAGAAAAAGTGTATAAGGTATTTCTCCCGCCTTCTTAGCACGCCTTCGTGGCGTAGTGGTCAGCACACTTGGCGAGTATTCAAGATGTCCGTTGTTCGAATCCCGGTGAGGGCACTGCTCATTTTTTATCTCTCCTGCTTTCAAAAAATACCTAATGTCTCTACAGTGACACCCAAACTAAAAAAAGGGGGTGGATGGTGATTCTCCACCACCGGGATTTGGCGACTGGGTCCCCTAATCCCCAGTCACCCTTTAAAAGGGAGAGTATATAAGGCATTTCTCCCGTCTTGTTAGCATACCTTCGTAGTGTAGTGGCCAGCACACTCGGCGCGTATTCGAGAGGTCCGTGGTTTGAGTCACAGAGGGGACATTCCTCATTCTTCATCACTGCTGCTTTCAAAAAAATACCTAATGTCTCTACAAGTTTTCTGTTAAAAGAGATAATCATCGCTGTTCTCATTCAGTTGTGGCATCCAGCTAACGTTTCAGTATGTCTGAGTAAATCTTCCGCTGTGAAACACACATACCGGTACAGCAATCTCACTAAGCGCTTGTAAAATACTTGCTAAACAAATTTAATGAGTTTACATTTGTTTTAGTGCATCAAAATTTTATATCAATTGCATGGTAACTCGATTCCTTGCAGAGAAGCTGGCTGCTTATCATTACTAGAGCCTTTAGGACTATTTCTAATGAAGTTTTGAGTATACTGGCCGGTATTCCCCCTCTTTCC
>KK116704.1:316475-344109 GCA_000611955.2 Stegodyphus mimosarum | reverse complement strand
TTTTTCAGGCAGAAACAATTGCGATTGAAGAAGCATTAGTATGGTTACTATCTATGAAATTTACAAACTATAACATAAATATTTATACAGATGCCCTGTCTGTGTTACAGAAATTAGAAAATCCTAATGAATAAAACAAAATTATGTTAGATATAAAAGATTTTTATAGTGAAATTCAAATCAAAAACAGAATAAATATACACTGGATAAAGGCCCACATTGGTGTAGAGGGGAATGAGCGTGCGGATATGCTGGCAAAGGAGGCTGCTTCAGGTGAAGGGATTCCGTATAACAAAATTCCGGATTCAAGAAAAATCTCAATTGGTATTTTGAAGAGAAACATTATGGAAATGTGGCAAAATCAGTGGAGGGAATCCGATAGGAACAAAAATTATTTAAAAGTATTGAAAATTAACGATAAAAAATTTATTAATGACTTTGAATATACTGTTGTTGTTACTGGTCATGGGAGGTTTCCCTTTTACCTGAAAAGATTTGGTTTACAAGAAAATGAGAAATGCAGAAAGTGTAATGTTTTTGGAGATGCAGCACATTATTTGGAGAATTGCTTATTAACACAGAGTGAGAGGGCAGGCTATAGAAATTTAGACATCACAGATATTAATAAATTAGAAACTATTTTAAAGAAACACTCAAAGGATATTATGAAGATTATAAATGATAACAAAGAAACAATGGGAATAGACATTTGAAATATTTTATACAGGTTTTGAGGAAAAGTTACGAGGAGATATGTTTTATTTTGTGTTCGTTCTTCTTGTGTTTGTATTTTATCTTAATTTTGCATTTGTTGAGTGAATGGTTGTTTTTTTTATGATTCTTGTTTGGGATGTGTTCATTGTTAGCTGGTTTGTTCGTTGTTGGCTTGGGCCTGCCCCTTTTCTTTGTCTAATGGCTGGATTTTCTAGCTGGGTGGACAGGGGGCTGCGCCCCAGAATCAATCAATCAATCAGTTGCATGGCTTATTAGTTCTGAATTTTTAGGGCGTTTCATGCAGTACAAACATTCTGTACTCGATACATTATTTTAAAAAATCGATACATTATTTAAAATTATTTAAAATATTGCTTTAACTACATTGTTCAGATTATTATTTTTTTATATAATATATCTGCTGCTGAAAGAAAAATAAATAATATGAAATGCAACGAAAACAGCTCTATAATTAATAGTTTCAGGTTTATATATGCCATCCAGTTCTCTTTCAGAATTATGTGATCTTTCATCACTACGTGCAGTATTTTTCTAATGCAAAAATAAGTTAAAATATTAGATTTCTTGTCTATGATTCACCAATTTTCGCTATTAGCGTTATGATAACTCCCATCTAGCTTTAATGAATTTATTTAAAACTATATTTACGTGCACTTAATCGAAGCACTTTTTCACTTAATCGAATTTTTTAGCCCAAAGGGACGTTAAACCCAAAAGGCTATCAGTCTCAAAACGCCATTTTGCGCCGTTTCACTTTCTGCGTTCATTCACATTTGATATTGTTGCGACCAAATATTATCGCCATGTATTACATTTAAAGAAACAAAATAATGAAGAATCTGCATGAATGCGTGAATATTTCTCTCATTATGAAAAAACAAATAGTACCTAGACCCATTTCATTTTGAATAACGTAGTCCTCCAACCGAACATGGGTACTTGAAAGCCCAAACTCGAAATTTTGAATTTCAATTTGTATTATTATCTATTTCAAATTCTGTAAAACTTTAACGAATTTTTGATTAACAAACTCAACGATTTCAAAGCGAGTAGTGGCAACACTGTACGGAAAAAAAAACAGTTATATATCCAGCTCGCGAGACTGTATATCGGAAATTCTAAAGATATGCTGTTTCTAAATATTTTGTCATCTTACTGTTAAATTGAATTTTCATGGTTTAAGTGCAAAGAACATGATATTTAATAAATAAATGTAGCACACAAAATATTAGAAAAGCGTCCTTTTCGTTATTCTTCTTATTTTTTTACAGTTGCCCAACTGCATATCATAGCCTTCAACCAAAGACTTAAAATAGGAAGGTACACGCAATACAGTTTCTCGAGATCTATCAAATCAGCAATTTATATATTAATAAACCTCAAGGATTCGCAAAGAAAGAATTATATCTTGAAACAAGCTTAAATCATTCAAACAGTGTGTACCTGTTGACACCTTTCATGGTCAGCTTCGATACTCACTTTATATTCTCAGCCAATTTATCTGTTAATTGTGCTTCTTCAACTCTTTCTTCCTGCTGCTCAAAAGAAAAAAAATGGCGAACGTGTTTGCTACAAAATCATACACCAGCTCTAGTTCCCTGTTATCTAAACATAAATAAATTTGATAAACTATATACGTCATCTTCCACAAATATATAAATATATTTAACAATTCGTTTAAAAAACGATTAAAAAGTGTGTAGGTCTAATAATTTTAGAAAATGTTTTTGGGTTTAGATTAGCGTTTATAAAAAATCAGATGTGGACACCACACGAATTCCTTCTACAGAATATTAAATTATGCGCAGTTTTTGCTGCAGTTCATTTAAACTTATTTCCTCGAATTTCATTAGATATATTTTTCATTCAATTAATTCAGTTCTCACTTCGCGGCAAGGAAAAAAAAACATAAAACCTCGAAATAGCTTTATTAAAAATTGAAATATATAAAAAGATATGAAACACAAAATACAGTCAAAAGAATTTTCAAAATAATTTATACAATTAAAATTAGAGTTTCTAAGCGAAAACAAACAATTCGGCCAGTGTGCAAGAAAGCAGATTTTTCGGTGCGCAAAATTCAAAGTTTACTTTTGGTCCCACACGACAAAAAGACAGTGAATGTGCAGAAACTGACTTAATTCACTATTCTGCTAAGTTTAAAATGCAAACAAATATGGCTGCTATGGTAAAAAAAATTAGGCTTAGCTGCACTTAAACAACTTTTAAATTGTTGATAATTCTACAACTTTTGCACGCAGATTAACTATAAAAGTATAAAAACATTAACCGGAAGTTAAGAACAACATAATTCAATCATTTTTAAAGGAAAATATGCTCAATTTACCTCGAATAATAGGTTAAAAAAATTTAAAATTTTAAAAATTTCGATTTATCATTTCTTTAAATCTTTATTTCAAGTGTCAAAATGTTTTCATAGAAAATCAGGAATAATTTTTGGATGCTTGTCAGACTATAATTTCTGTGATTTGTCACAGAATTATTAAAAAAAATATGAAAACTATAATTTAAAACTACTAATATACAATAACAATAAACAAGAAGATTTAAAAGATAAATGAGTAATTTTAATATGTCCATTAAACTATATATCAAGTTCACAGTGAAAAAATTGTATTTCTTAATTACTTTCCAATTAAAATGCAGTGAGTCCTGTCACAGCGACACTGACATCTCTATTAAACATCAACTATCTACCACGACCATTTCTACTGACTATAAAACATCTAAAACCGTGAATGATGGTCTTACAGAGAGAGTTCGCTGTACTCAAAAAAATTTTGCAGTCGCAAAACTAGAATTGAACAGAAATGTGAACTTCTTAGATTTTGCATAGAATTAGACGCATAAAATGTATATTTCCTGGATGTTTATTTCATTCGATGTTTTATACCTTAAGACAATGATTTTTGTTAGGGTAATGCTTCCAAATTGCGAAATTTTGTCACCATTTCATCATCTTTGACTATGCTTCGTTCCGCGATCTTTTAGAAGTGCAAAGTTTTTTATACTTGCCTTTTTTCCCCTATGTTCTGTGTGGCGATATTTTCTCTTCGAGCTGTTTTCTTCGCGAAATTTTCTCCCGCGAGGTTTTCGGTGTACACCGATTTCTTAGATATGTTGTACAACTTTTTATCTGCGATTCATAATTTCATTTTTTGAGTTTAATTAATGAATCATATTGAAGTATTTTCAATTTCAATCAAATACACGCTGAAAAAATACCTCAATCGCAGAGAAAATCTATGGAGTTTAGCAAGATTTACAATTATTTTAGAAATTTTTAAAATATGCATTTGCCTATCAATTTGAGAATATTATTGCTTTAAATTCTGTGATACGTCACTTCAAATATATAATAAAATAATAAAATCTATGGGTTTAGTATTTTATGTAGATTTCACAAGAATGAAGGAAAATTCTGTTAAGCAATCAAACTGCTAAACTCGCGACGATTCTATTCAAGCTTCCAAAATTTGCTTGCATTCTCAAAAATGGAATACAACTGTTTGAAATTTAAATAGGAAGAATGAAACCTCCATCAGCATTTTCATTCTACGTCATATACTTCCTATCGCTTCCCGATATCCAATGATGCCATTGATAATCTATAAATAAAACAGCTACGGAAGACAGCAAATCAGTTCTCCTAGTCGTGCAGCAATCGAAATTCGATCGTGATCAAGTTACGCATGGGAATAATTATTCGATTAACAACAGAAGCTGAGTAATCTATTTTATCCGCACACGATGCGAGCACGAATAAGGATCATTTCATGAATTTTCCTCTATGATGCATCTAATCACAGTAAAGAAAATTGTAGCCCAAGGTTTTTTTATCTATTGAAGTTTGCCCATCTTTACGATTGAAAATTTGTGGTGATCTTGCTAAAATTGCTTAATTATGCTGTTAGGTGCAAATTAAATTTCTATTTAAACTCTAGCACTGTAATAATATTAGTTAATAGTAAGTAAACTGTAATAATAATTTTTCATTTGCGATATGAAATTAATCTGAATACGTAAAATTAATCTTAAAAATAATAATAAATCTGAAAGCTTTCAGATTTTACATTACGCTCAAAGGGGCGTTTTTTTAACTTTTTTTGTGTTACCTTTATTTATTAAATATCATGTTCTTCGCAGTTAGACCATAAAATTTAGTTCAACAGCAACATCGCAAAACAATTTTTAAATGAGCATATTTTTAGCATTTCCGATACACAATCTCACACGCTGGAGATAAAAATATTTTTCTGTACAACGTTGCTATTGCTCGCTTTGAAATCGTCGAGTGAGATAAAAATATTTTTCTGTACAACGTTGCCATTGCTCGCTTTGAAATCGTCGAGTTTGTTAATCAAAAATTGGTTAAAGTTTTACAAAATATCAAACAGATAATAAAACAAATTCCAAATTAGGGCTTCCAGATGCCCATATTCGCTGGAGGATTACGTTATTCAAAATTCGATGGCTCTAGGTATCGTTGTTTTATCACAATGCGAGAAACATGCATATATTTATGTAGATACTTCATTATTTTATTTCTTTAAATATAATACAGAACTCTAATATTTGGTGGCAACAATTTGAAAAGCGAATCATCGTAAAATGCCAGAACGAAATTAATAATCCTTCTGGACAAATTGCCCCTTTGGACTAATAGCAAAAATATACATTAAATCAGTATGTGCATTTGTTAGTCCAATCTCTGTAGGCTGCAATCGAAAAGACATCTTGTCTAAGTTTAAATAAATTAAAATAATTGAACAACATTTTTTTTCTAACGGCAGGCACTATTTTGTCTTTTTTCGACTTGCTCACTTTCCAAGACCGGAGTTGATAGCCATTTTATTGTGGACGACCTAATGGGCGGCCACCGTTACCTTCTACGAAGAGACGAACAGCTACAACCATGCCTTCTCCGGGATTTCAGCTCGAGCTGTAAGGTATCGCAGTCGCTTCCCTAACCTCTATACCATCTGGGCCATTAATTAAACAGCATAACCAAAGTTTCTTAATTTATACAAAATTTCTCTTGATTTATAGTGGAGCAAAAATTGTTCTTAGCGAGGAGCACATTGTGGAGAAGTGGTTAAGACGTCAGATTAGGAAGCAGTTGGCCTCGCTTTCGGCACTCATTAAACACAAGTTACCTACAAATTGATTTTTGTTTAAACTTTCTGTGTTCCATTTACTGAAAAATGTTCTCCACTTTCTATAGCTTTCCAAGTATAGAATGTTCCAGCTCGTTCATCAAGTGTATGTAAGTGATTACTTATGCAGTTCGAATAATAAAGACTTGGATACTTTTTACTTCATTTGTCTTAATGTGATCACTTCTTCTACGTGCTAGTATTTAAAACAAATATTTTAAAATTTAACAGCGTTTTTGAACAAGACACATTGTATAAAGGTACGTCTGGTAAAACGTCTGGTACGTAAAAAAAAGGTGGGACAGTTCTATATCTCCCGTTCTACCGAGCCGATTGACGAAATTCAACTTGCGTTTTTCATATCTCGAAAGCGTGACTTAGGATGTATATTAAGTTTAGATATGCACCATTGTCCTAACGTAGTTTTTTGATACAAAGGCACCAACTATTTTAACTTTTGAGAAAGCACCAGTTGTAGTAAAGTTTTAAAAGCACTAGTTGTAAAGTAATTTTCAAGGTACTTAGTGTTTCAGGGTTTCAAAGTTCTCTTGTGGGACCTTGTGGTGTACGCGTTGAAACCTAAATAATTTGTTGTTGCTAATGTTCACTTGTCTGACCTATAGTCAGCCTAAGCTAACGAAATTCCTGGTGGCAAGGATCCCAAGTTTACGCTTGTCGTTGGCAACAGCCTTGAGCATCTTATAGGTGACGTGCGATTTAGCTCCATTCTGCTCCCGATTTTGATGCAGAGCACCGCGGGTGGACGTGTCCGAGGGTCTCCAACACTCTTCCACTACCACCAACCTCTCGAGAGGACTTTCGGCTCTCCGCATATTCAAAGTGCCCCTACCCCGGACACTATACATTTCTAAACATCCATGCCTTCTCCGGAATTCGAACCGGGGACTTTCGGCATTCAGCGATGCTAACAGCTATACCAGTTGGGTGGCAGATAATTAGTGCACTTGGATTATATTCACATTACGAATGCTTAAATATTTAGTGTTCAGGCAGTTCATTTTGTAGGGTTTCTTTTATTTTGCACAACAAATTATTTTAAGTTTGATACTTCTCAACTTCCCCTCGCATTTCCTCGCCAGGATGTAAATTTAAAGTTAAGTGAGTATTTAAACGGGTGAATCTCTTGAGTTTAGTCAGAGCGTGTTTTCTCTAGCCAGCGCACGTTTCGTTGTTACGCTAGCACGCCCTTGGCCATATTCAAATAATCGTCACCCCTGTTAGGTTTGTGAGTCAACCTAAGTTAGCCGTAAACTTAATGTGCTAATCCAGCACTATTCTAATTTTACTCTGAATTGATTTATATTCTGCGTTTAAGTTTCACCGCAAGTTGACGGTGTTATTGTAAAGCATGAAGTATATGCCCTTCTGTTCTTACTTAGACTTAATAAAGGGTTATTTTCACCCTTCGTCTGTGCTGGTATCTTTTCACGCATGCGCGAGAATTCGCCAGGTTCTTTGTAGGATGTAGTTTAGTGTGCTTGAAATAGAAGAGACAGATCTTACAATTTGTACTTCAACCTGACCTAATCTGAGGATTTTTTAGCAGTTGTCATACTCCTTTTAGTTCTTTACAATAATTTTTTGCATTAACTATTCCGATATTCTGTGTCAAATCCTTACTTCAAAACTGAATATTATATTTTAATTTACTTCGATTAAATTTTGAATTCAATAAATATTTCCACTGAATTAATGCAGCTAATAGGACATAATTTAGATTTTTGGTTATAAATTTAATTGGTTCTTTATTTGTTATCTGTTCTTTATGAATTTAATTTGTTATTTAATTTTTAAGTACATATATATATAGATATATATATATTTGCACACGGGTTGCAGTTCTGGATTATAAATCGCAGTCTTAAATTGTTTCGGAAATGTTAATTTATGGCATTACCATAAATAATTTTAATTATTTTTTTGTCATTTTATTCCTTATCATAAATTAAGCAGCTTTAGAATGTTTTTAAAAAATGTTATTTTTTCTAGAGTTCACTTAACTACTCATTTATTTATAATAAGAAATACGCAGAGTACGTTCTGTTTTGAATAACTATTCCATATGCCGCCTTTCAAATTTCGAAACACTTCTAGAACAAACACATTAGAAAACTTTTCTCATCACATTCGCCAAAGGATATCTTGAATGCACGATTTCTATTACATAGATATCTTAATTTATGTCGGTGTCAGCATTGTGGGTGAAGAGGAAACGCCCCCACTTCAGAACAATCTTCGACATAATTCATCCTCAGAATGCGAATGAATCTTCCCAGTAAAAGAAAAACGCTGCAAATAATAAATTTATTTCTGTAGGTGAAATGTTCGCAAGACTGTTTTGCAGCTGTTCAAATGCATTGTTAAATCGCAGGTGTAACACAGCCGTCAGCTCATGATTACACATTTTCCATCACTTTCAGCTTAAACAAGCGCTCGTCAATAACATACTGAAAAGTATTTAAAAAATTAAATAAATTTGATATTTTGACCTACCACAGTGAAGTTTTTCCTGCAGCTGTCTCGGGTCATTTCGTGACTGCAGCGATCGTTCGTGAAACAGTGCAAATAATTAAAGGTCATCCAATTTAAATTACTAGTTACCGACATTAGAAAAATCAACGTGTGTTTCGTTTGGTTTCGGCATTCGAAACCATACGAAAGATTTGGTTTCCGTCAAGGATACAAGCATTTTTATAAAAGGAAAACCACTAACACGTCTTTTGTAAAAGTCAAAGGTCATCAAACAGGCCCTTGAAATTCCAGTAAATGTTTTTATGTTAAATTTGATGAAACATTTTCGTTACCTATAGCACAAGTTAATACAGAATTTGTATTCAAAACATTTTGGTACGATAGTGAAAGATCTGTTAGAATTATCAACAGATTAATTTTTAATAATAATATTTTTTCTATTATATAATTCTAATACTGGTGAAGAATAACATGCGAAGCAAACTATACAGAATGCAAGAAAACAACGAAATTTACGCACTTGGGTTAATACCTAAGTTTTGTTATTTCCTGTATCGTCTCCTTTATCATTATTTCCTCAGACTGATCGAGTGAAAGTGACCAAATTTCGTTATTTTTTTGGATTCTGCTAATCATTTCAATACTTCTTACTAATACAAGGTTCTAATCATACTCGCAAGATATTTGCATATCTTTTGCATTATTTGACTAAATATCTGAACAGAAATGTACCGATATTAATGCGCTTTTGGTTAATTATTCCATGAAGGAAAACTCTTAGATTTTGGTACATTTTCCACTAATTCTTAAAGTAAAACGTGCTTCAATTCAGTACAATACTATCCTTGAATCCCTTCGAAAGCGCAGGCTGGATTGTCGTTTTCGTGGCTTTCCCCATCTCTAACATGGATTTGAACCAGTTTACCTTAGGAAGTCCTTTACGTAGACATCCCTTCCCTTGTATATACGAATCCAATTTCCCTTAGAAAGTCCTAGACGAAAGCACCCTTCCTCTTAGGCAGATAGCTCTAGCGTACTTTGCAATAATAAACTAAACCAAACTAAACAAAGCCTTCCTTCCCTTAGCAAATAGCCTTCTTATGCTTCGCCGTAATAAAAGAAACCGTAATAAAGCAAACTTTTAAGATTATTTTCTTCATGTTTCCAATAGCATACTTGAGGAAAGATAAAAGAATACTATTATGACTTTTCGAATTTTTTTGTAGTCCAAAGGAGCGTTAGCCCAGATAGACTATTACTTTCGAAACGACATTTTACGTAGGTTCACTATAAACGGCGTATCACGTTTTAAATTGTTGTCACCAAATATTATCACTCTGTTTTTATATTTAAAGAAGTTAAATAATGAAGAATTTGCATGAATGTATTCATGTATTTTGCATTGTGAAAAAACAACGGATAGTAGAGCGATCAAAGTTAGAATAAGGTAATTCTCCACATGAAGGTGCACACCTGGAAGTCCGAATTTAGAATTTCTTTTATTGTCTATTTCATATTTTGTGAAACCTTATCGAATTTTCGATTAAGAAACTCAACGATTTCGATTAAGAAACTCAACGCGCGTAATGGCAACACTGTGCGCAAAATAAAATTACCTCCAGCGCGCGAGACTCTCCACTGGAAGTTCTAAAGATATACGGTTTTTAAATATTTTATTGCGTATTTCATATTTTGTAAAACTTTAACGAATTTTCGATTAACAAACTCAACGATTTCAAAATGAGCAATGGCAACACTTTACGGGAAAAAACATTATTATTTCCAGCGCGAGACTGCCTATCCGAAATTCTGAAGATATGCTGTTTTTAAATATTTGTAACCCAAAGGGATATTAGTCCAAATGCTCTAGAAACGTGCATATGTATGTAAGTAAAAAAAAAAGGTTCCTTTGGTCGTAATATAAAATCTGAAATATTTCAGGTTTTTTTTTTATTTTTTATTTATTTATTTATTTATTTTATTTTATAAGTCCAAAGATTCTTTTTTTCCTGAAGGACTATTGTTTTCGTTTTGTGATTTTGCGTCGGAAACATTAAATTTCGGTTCACTTTTCAAACTGTTGCCACCAAATATTGCAGCCCTGTATTATATTGAAAGAAATTCAATAATGAAGGATGTGCATAAATGTACCTATGTTTCTCGCATTGTGATAAAATAACGGTACCTAGAGCCATCGAATTTTGAATGACGTAATCCTGTTGCGAATATGGGCATCTGGAAACTCAAATTTGAAATTTGGAATTTGTTTTGTTATCGATTTCATATTTTGTAAAACTTTAACAAATTTTTGATTAACAAACTTAAGGATTTCAAAGCCAGCAATGGTAACGTTGTACAGAAAAAAAAGCGTTTTTTTCTCCAGCGCGTAAGAATGCGTATAGTAAATTCTAAAGATATGCTCAGCTTAAAATTATTTTGCGATATTGTTCGTGAACTGAATTTTATGGCTTAAATACGAAGAACATGATATTTAATAAATAAAGGTAACACACAAAATGTCAAAAAAACGCCCCTTTAGAAATAATTTAAAATCTGAAACCTTTCAGATTTTTATTTATTTATTTATTTATTTAGAATTACGAACTTGCAGAACAAAAGCATTCACTGAATACATGCTTTCTAAAAATGCAATTTTTCAAACCTTGAAGCTTTTAGTGTAGACTTATATCTCTAAATAAATTATAAAGTGAAAGGAATTTCGGAAAAATTCTAAATCCAAATGTAAAAGGTTGAACTGATATCAGAGACTCTGCAAACTTATTAAAATATTCAGTTCGTCTCCAGTTTCTGTTGACAAGGTTGTGGCATTTATGTTTAAGTTTAACGACATTTTACTTGGGTTTAACGACATTTTACTTGGGTTTAACGACATTTATTAGGGATCGGATAAAAAGGTACAAGGTGCTGTTGAGAGGTAGATTAAAGCGTTCTACTGGCGTAAATCGTCATCTCCCGTGTGTATTTCAAGCAGTTTGCATCGCACGGATTTGCTGATATGTATTTTATTTATAGCGCTGCCGTAAAACGAAGCAGTTACTCAAAAAAGATGCTGAGAACGATTTTCGAGTACATCCTTTGAGCAGCTGCTCTGTTTCCGTAGAATTTTAAGAATGAGTATTGTTGAAATTAAGGGTTAAAAAAACTGATAAGTATTAAAAGAATTATTTTCTTAAATTTTATAACTCAGTTACAAGTTTTAAGTAATATTAAAAAAAACACCTCTTTTTTTAAAATCCCTTTCAGAAATACTCATAGAAAGTTAAATACATAGAAAATAGCAGCAATATTTTAGGTATTTCATTATTAAAGTAAAAAGTGCTCTAATTTGAAATGAACTGGACAAGGCATTAAATATAAAGTGCCTGTGATTTTTTATTCAAAAGATGCCTCAGAAATTAAAAATCATCTCATATTTGAAGACGTATTATTTCAGAAAGAAGCTCAATGAGAAAAGAAATAATGTGTTTTTGTAATATTAATAATACAATAAACTTTGAGTTTAATTTTTTTAATCATTAACCGAATAAAATCGAATTACCTTAAAATTTCTTTCTAACCTAATTAAAGAAAACTTGTAAAAATATTTCATTCAAATTAAACTGTTCTGGGAAAAATATAGCATTTAATTCCATTCAGAATGAAATGTTGTTTAAAAATTTACTCTTTTCACATACTTAGGACTCTGAAATGTTTATACATTTATACGTATACTTACGATGTAATTACAAAATGTTTACCTCCGATCATGCCAAAACCTATTGATCTTAAGGGCAAATCACTGAATGTTTTGGTGTACAAGAGCGGTGAGGCAATGTTTAAAAGCAGTAGGTAGGAAAAACTAGTTAGGGAGTGTCTTCTTATTTCTTATCTCCATGTCCGTGTTCGTGCATCGAAGCGTACCGCTCGAAATCTGCACGACGAAAAACGGTGTACGTCAGTTTTTATCAACATTTCAACAATGCCCTATAGTATCTCAGTAAGCCATTTAAGCATACACATTCTATTACAAAATCGGATTATTTCGGATACCGTTTCCTGCCTTGACATTTTTGCCCCCTCCTCCCCTCCCCTTTTTTTGTATTACCTCCGAGAATATAATTATAAAGCGAGTAAAGCTAGATAAAACGAGTAAAGCTATTAAAAGCAAGTATTTATAAATATTCAAGTTACTTTATTGCATCGTTATGTCTTAAATTCAAGGCAAAAAACTATTACTACTTATTTTATTTTTAATTACTATATTATAGGCTACATTTACGGTATTATAGGCTATATTTTTATTTTCATTAAGTGAAATAATTTTAATTTTTATCCCATGTCTCTTCTATTTGTGAAATATTTTCACAGTTAATTAATTTCACGGTATAATTAAGAAAGTTAATATTACCATTAGCGTTAGGGCTTTGTGCCCAGGTACCCTGGTGTGTACACCGTTCCACTAGCGTATCTAAAATCCATCACAAAGATTTTGCTTCGATTAATATTTAGCGACTTCCAGAACTACTCAGACTGCAGAATAAACGCTCTTACCATTATAAAAAGGAATTTAATAAGCGAAATAACTGAGATTTCTTAAATTTATAATTAAACCTATAAAACACTGATTGGCATTACAACGTAGCTAAAAACACATTAAAAATAAGCTTTCATACAAATGAGTAGTTATTTATTATTATTATTTTAACTTCTTAGTAAGTTATGGGATATTTATAGATTCAAAGGAGAATGCTATCTTCTAGAAAAAAGAGGATTCCATTACATGAGCATTCGCACTTCAGTAACTATTTCCAACGATTTATTTTAAACTTAAAATAAAGAATAAAGCTAAAATGAAGGAGATCGAATTATTGTAGAAGTAAACTGAAACTATACTATAATAATTTAAAAGACATAACTAAATTTAAACAAGTTTTCTGGAAAATGATGTCTTTAGTACTGGGAAAGATCTAGGACCCAAACTCGTCATTTTAAATACATAAATCAATAAAATTTAACAAGTTTCGTGATTTTCCGAGTAACTTGTGATCATTGCCGTAATTACTACTGCTGCCATTGAAGTTTATTCTCGATTGTAAATGCCAAGGGCATAACCTAACATGAGGTTAAATGAATTATTGGTAAAAATAAAATGAGCGAGGACCTCTGGTATTTGGAGCATTGAGATCAATAAGTCTCCAATGTGTCAATATCGATAGACCTCTAGATCTTCATTCGGACTCAGGTTTTGGTGGAAAAAATAAATTAAAAATGACTAATGTAATTAACAGTTAAATTGTAAGGATTAAATTTTTAAATGAATTCTATAATCTTACATATATATATGAGTATATATATACACACACACACACATTTATATATATATATATAATGAAAATTCTAACTAAACAAGTAATTACGAGTAATTTAAAAAGCCGAATACTTGCGCTAAAGCTGCAAAGTAATATAGCAATAATTTATTATTAGAAATGTTTTTATGCATGATCTCCAAGGAATATAAATATAATTATTATTTTAAGAAGCTTAAAATATTTTTACTAAGATAAAAATCTAAATAACTTATGCTTAAATTACTGACTCAGATTTATTCCAATAATTTATAGCATTAATTAATTACATAAATATATATATATATATATATGTGTGTGTGTATGATGTTGTAGTTTTTGCGGAAAATGAAAACCAATTTTATAACCGAGAAGACTGTTCCTTGGATGACGACTGGTGCGAAAATCACAACTAGCTTCATGATTTTTAGTTTTTAGTTTCAAAAATACATTTCTGCTTAAAACTGGTACAACACTAGGAGCGCTAAACGCGCCTCACGCCTCACAATTTCTATATACGAAATTTACATGTTAAATAACAGAGAAGGAAGGCGGAGAGAGAGACGTAGTTATTCCAACAGAAGGCAGGCGAATAAAAATAATGCGTGATACTTTGATACTATGATACTAATTGCCAGTTTCAGCTGGAATTTTATCCAGCTATTACTGGCACATCAAATAACCCCGGTTAGGGAAGACACACAATACATCATAGGAGAACCTCAGTTATGAACTGCAGGATAGGTGTGAGGAGTTGGCCTAGGCCAGAGGCAGGCAAATCACTAGTTAATAGGTATAGGTGAATTACGCATTAGTCAAGCTGGTTGCTTAAAATAGCCACAGACCTTTTGCTGTGAGACAGGTCATTCACATCATAGTCATAAACCCTAATAATCGGGTTTTTAATATTTTTCACATTATCTTAAAAATTCAAGGCCGTCCGACAGTAAAAGAGTTTTAATTGTTTAATACGTAGTTCTTTATGGTTTCTCACGTACCATTGGTGAGTTTGTGATTTCACGCAACGCACAGTTTTGTACCTGTGGGAGTTTTCACCTTGCAGATTTGCAAGAATATGCCCATGTCGGGCAGGCATAATATATGTTCGGTGTCTGAAATAGTATTGCTTGGCAGTATTGTTTTACGTCAAGCACAGTTCGGCTTTTAGTATAACCCTAACGTTATTCCATTTTTTGCTGATTAGTATGTATGCAGATTGTCTTGATGTAAGACCATATGATTGGTCGCTTTTAGCTAAGTTACATAGGTAGCTATAAGTACATGCGTGTGCTAGTATTCAATAATGTTGCTTTTGTTAAAATGAATTTGTTATTGTTAATATTACAGTCTATTTACTGAAGTTGAGTTTTATTAAATAAGTTTGAGCTATCTTCGCCAAGAACAACATAATATGGGACGCAACACGGCTTTATAAATGAGTAACTTGTTATCTATTGAGAGCACAGCTTAAATTGCACCGGAATCCTGCTCCGGTGCTTCTTAGTTTTAGGGATTAATCATAATTGCTGCCGAGGCGCACCGCAGCACTAAATAAAAAGGCTCCGACACTTCTTTAATGTGACTGAACAACAATTTCAGCAGAAATCTGATCTCGAAAATTTTATTTTTCACAATAAAATTATATTAAAAATCGAATCGAATTTCTGAATGCATGCTTCTCTTTTCTTAAGAAACAAACCCTTAGATGAAGGTCGAGACTTTTATGGAAAGAAAAGCCCCATCCACATGTCAAAGGCTTATTCTTCAGAAAGTGGAATGAATTTATGACAGCGAGTAAATTTTTCGTTCCAACGCTAGTGTATTCCCGCGGAAAAGAACAACTGCAGACTTTTTGGAACGATGTAACCCAAAACGAAGGATGAAATTTTAACTTGTTACTTTTTTTTCAGCTAATCCTCGGATTCGGTGAAAATTTGTTCTCCTGTCATCTTCTGCTTGACAGCTAGAATTATACTCAGAAGATACTATGATCAGAAGACGCTAGGCTCTTCTCTTTTTGTTTTTATACCTGCAGGTTATTCGTTAAAGTTTTCTCTATATTATTTTACTGTTTATAGCATTTTCCTATTTTCAGTAGTGACGCTTTAGCCATTTTGACGTTTTTAACTTGGTGTGCTGGAAAGATAATGGTCTTTATTTACATCCTCTTGAAGAAGTACTGAATATAATATATTCAGAGCTTAAATTAAACCGGACACCGATTAAGCTATTTCTTATTTTTTGCGTGAAACTGTAATCCCAGCCGAAATCTTAAATTAATCAAGATCCAGTACTTTATTTTATTATTTAATTATTTACCACTTATCTAATAATTACTATAATTTTATTTATCTCATTACATATTGCTAAATTTAAATAGTAATTGTTTAATTATTCCAATCATTAATAATTAATTTCAATAATTAATTATTTAATTGTTTAATTATTAATTATTTTACTAGTTATTTACTTAATTGTGTTCTTTCCTGACAGTTTCCACGGGGCCCCGGCATTTCTAATTTTAGAAATACACTGTTTCGAGAAGCGAAACTTATAACCGAGATCCCGCTTCCGAAGTTACTCGAGAAGTTCCGAAGTTAACCAACCATCTCAGCCCATCGGATACGCACTCTAAAAATAAAGAAAACAATTTAAATATTTTCATAAGCGAATTCTACGTGAAGGCCAAAGAACGAGTTAAACAGGACACGTGCAGCGGGTGATGATTGGCGATGAAATTTGGCGTCGGAATGGACATAACGGAAGCTAAGAAAAAACAACCCTGGAAAGCGCGATATTCCGAAGGTCGCATCTCCACATTGAAGAGCTTATAAATAATCGCTGCAAGTGCCTCACTCGTGATAGCCTAGCGGAGTGGGCATTTTACTCTTTTGTCAGTTATTCCCGAATATGTCTGCCCCTCCGCGCACCGACCAAGAGAAGCGGCGGCAGATCTCCGTGAAAGAGATTGCCCTCGCTGAAAACGTTCTGAACGTGAAACGAACTTTCAATCGCCACCTCCACTACACTCTGGTAAAGGATCGGAATGTTGCTACACCCCGAGATTATTACTTTGCTCTCGCTCATACGGTCAAAGATAATCTCGTCAGCCGATGGATTCGAACTCAGCAGCACTATTACGAGACCGACCCCAAGGTAGGTGTGCTTATTTCAGCATATCTTACCACTCTTGTTATCTAATTTGTTTTCCTTAAATACAGCAGCTGATAAGATGGTTAAATACTGTTATTTCAGCAGATTGTATGTTTCGATTGCTGTACGGTGTGTTTGAGGGGTTTTCCTTTTGCCATCGATATAAATTCCAACTTGAGTTTTTGGAGAATCTAGGCATTAATGGTAGGATTGCTATATTTTTCTAGACTGGCTTCATTTTCGTGGTTTTTCCTATGTGTAAACTAGACACGATCCACTTTCTCTTAGAAAGGTTCTCCGCAAAGGTATCCTTCCTCTTATGCAGATAGCCCTTGTGTGCTTTGCGACAGTTAAATAAATAAACAGAAAACGTAGACGCACTCTCATTTTTTTTTATTATTATTTAGCTATTACCACAAAGCACTCAAGGTCTGTCTAAGGTGAGGAATGTTTTCGTGGAGAACTTTTCAAACAAAACTTTCTTTCATTCACATTATAGAAGGGAAAAACAACGGAAACTTCCGTGCGCCTAATTGCCGGGATTGAATTCGAGTCGAACTACCAAAGTGCAAAGATTTTGCCTCTCAGCCACAAAGGATAAAAGAGAGAGATGTCAGGAGTACGAAAAATAATTGTGCTATTTTTTGTCAAGTACTACAATTATTTCAGTTCATCAATTCACTGTATTTCAAAGAATACACTGAATGAATATTTCAAAAAGTTTCCGTTTGGTTTGGGACAAAAAAAATTATGAAAACGTTTTACGTTTCAATACAGAAATAAAAAAAAAAATTTCTGAAGAACATATAGCATACTTAAAAATGAGCAAAGTGACAATATATATTTTTAATGTACTCAAATATATATTATGGGCAAACCTTATTTTAGTTTTTCTGACGTATAATAAAGGTTAGCCTAGGTTATTTGAAAAATTCAAATAACCTAGGCTAACAACAAGAGCTAAACACAAGACACTTAGGAAGAGGGATGCTTTCGTGGAGGACTTTCTAAAGGAAACTGGATCATATTCACACTACATATGAAAAAAACCATGAAAACGAAACATGCATCCAGTGCGTTTGCCTGGAATTGAACACAAGTCAGGTCGAACTACCAGTATTCAGTGATCTTAACCGCTCGGCCACCGGTGAGGGGGGGAGGAGCTTTATTGTAATGATGTAAAAATGTCCATATCAGTGATTTTAAACCATTTTCCCTAAATACTTAACAGGTAAATAAAAGGCTGATCGCATTCGCCCTTTAAACTACGAAATTCCGCCCTGGTTGAAAACCCCGGACCTATATATTTTAATGACAATTAAATCTGTTTAAATTACCAAAAAAAGGAGGGAAATCAATAACACTGTGAAAAGTATGAGCAAATCATCCAAATCTATGCTTAGATTCATTGTAAATGCTGTTACCTCAAATTCTTGATGAAATTTTACACGAATGTTGGTCCATCTTTAAAATTCCTCAAAATCTGTATTTGTGTTATTTGAACAAACTATACAATTTTATTTTAATATTTGAATAATACACTTCGCAGTATTTAATTTATTTTATGCTTCATTAATTATAAAATTACGGGACTATAACTTTTCATTTATTTATATAACTACGGCAGGAGCAGAGATTACATATTTAAAATACAAACCGATTGTACTAAATCATGCGGACATGCAGATAACTTTACTAGTTAGTTAATTTTATATACTAATAATTGGTATTTTGCCACTACTATGAAACAGTAATTAAAATAAGTAGCTATTATAGTAGCAACTGAGATAAAACCCCTGCTTCCACAACTTTGCCGCACGGTTTGCGAAAAATTTTTCGAGTGTTGTGTAATGTAAATATTATCCAGTTTTCATTAGGCAAGAAAATCCTCTATAAAGTCAGCATATCTATGAAGATAATTATTGTTTACTTTGCAATACCAGTTATCAAGCAAGGCACTTACAAAAGAAAACCGAATTTTGAAGTGTTTTTCTATTATTGAACTGGACAGCAAACTTAGTTTATCTCAAATTTTGCTTTTACGGCCAACGGGCATGTTTACTAATAATTCTGTTAGAAAAGAGGCTTTGAATAACATGCAGAATAAAACTCGAATAATTATGTTTGCTTGAATTCATACTAATGGACACAATTGCTGTAAAAATTATTTTTCCATGAAGTAGACAAACGATCCGCATCTGAAGGAAAAGATAAAAATAGTCACACGAATGTGAAAAACATATTAAGAATTAAAATTGAGAGCCTAATAAATGCATGGTAGGGAATATACTTCTCTAAATTTACTTTCATTCTATCACATTAAAAAAACTGCCCACCAGCGGCCGAGCGGTAAAGTCGCTGAACACTGGTAGTTCGGTCTGAGCCACCTAGCCGGTGAGAACAAAGGGCGAAACCCTAGGCCCCTAGGCAGGGAAGCTGGCCATATGGCATGAAAGGGACTAGCCCGTCTAACCAACAAACCACAAGCCAGCGGTCGGGTCGTGTTCATAAAATAAATAAACCACAAAGATAAACAAACTTAAATTACAATTTAAATTAAATCATCCGAGAAAACAGGCCTGAGTCCCGAACATCTTTGCCACCCAACTGGTATAGTGGTTAGAGGCGCTGACTGAAGTGGCGAAGGGCCCGGATTCGAATCCCGGAGAGGGCATGGAGTTTGTAAAGTGTCTGTGCGGCATAACGGCACTGTAAATATGCGGCGAGCTGAAAGTCCTCAAGTCCTCTTGTGGGGTTTGGTGGAAGGGGAGAAGGGTAGGAGAACCTCGGACACGTCCTCCAGGCTGCACTCCATCAAAATTGCGGGCGGAACTGAGCAAAATCGCACTGTCACCTATAAGGTGCTCAAGGCTGTTGGCAACGACAGGCGTCAACAAGCGCTCCTTACCGCGAGGTATTTCTTGGGCTTGGGCTAATGTTACCGTCAGACAAGTGAGTATAAATAAGTAACAACAACAGTTCGGTCCGAGGTTCGAATCCGGCGATTTCCCGGTTGTAACGAGTATACGAGCCAGTTTCCCTCAGAAAGTACTCCACGAAGGCATCTCTTCCCTTAGGCAGATAGCCGTAGTGTGCTTTGCCATAATTAAATAAACCAAATAAACCATATACTAAATGGATCAGAAATTTTCAGTGAATAACAGAAATATAATAATTAGGCCTTAATTTCATGTTTCAGACATCTTATTTTCTCAAGTAGTTTGGTTTCTATAAATTTAACCAAAATGTAACATTAAAATATCTTTGTTGTACTCTTTCTGTTTGTAAATAATAATAATAATAATTTATATTTCATCAAATTTTACATTATAGGTTTATGATAGCAGCCTTTTTGCAACAGGCTTGTTTACCACTTAATACAAATATGCAGCAAATTTAATTATAAAGCATTAGTAATGGTGGCTATAATTATCTTTATTTAGTTCTTACTTATTATTGCATTTGCGTTTGCGAGTTTATATAGAATTATCGCCCTTGCACTCCCCCTTGCGTGCTCAAATGCTGTAAGCGGATAGCATATCGAGTTAACAAAATAGTAGATCTTTGCTTGAAATCCCGACAAAAACACAATCGATTTCTCATGTGTCTTGGCCTCGAACTCAGATCTTATGGGCGATAATTCGTCAGCACTTGGATTTGACTGATTGAGTCTCGTCTCCTGCCTTTCCCTAGTTCCCCTATAAGTGTGGAAAAATGTAAAGATTTATCGCATTTTTCCGTGCTTCCAATTTTGATGTAAGTGGTTAAAGCATCCAACTAGCAAATTGGACGATTCGTGGTTTGGATTCTGGCGAAGCAAATTGATTTCTGACGTTTCTTACTGCCGAAAATGTATGTAAAGTCTCAAATATGCAAATAAATAGCAAACAATTTGCTCTGCTGTCTTCCATTTGCTTAACCCCTTTTATTTTGAAGTAATTCTACCTCTTTGTTTTTTCAAAACAATAACGGAAAAAAACATTGAAATATTTCTTTCTCAAACAAAAATTCTTCCTTATTTATATCATTGTGGTCATAATCTAATAGACAATTGTATTTTGCATTCAAAAATTTCGATGGAAAAGGAAGGAATAGCAAGAACATGAATCTGTTGAAATCTCTTTGTAATTTTTTTTAATATTCTCTCTGGTGTAAGAACCATTGTCTTCTCAATTCAAATTGATATGGCATCTCGCCATTCTTCACCTCATCAGTGACTTACTAGATAAGGTGGCTGAGTGGTATTTCGACGTGAATTTGTCTGTCCTTGAGTGAAGCAAGTCTCATACGTGGACATTATTTTATCATCTTACATAGAAGCCCTGTGTTTCGCATATTTTATCCAAGTACCAAGCACGTAAAGCTACGTTTCCCTTTATTATTCGGAACAGTATTCTATCATTCGATAGCAAATTACTCATCTGTATTACTCTCATGCATAGCCGCATAACCGGTATAATGACTTTGACTACCGTACCGAAGAGCCATAGTTCGAATCCCGGAGAAAGCATGGATATTTATAAATTTATACTGTCTGTGCGGCATGAAAGCATTCAAAATATGGGGCGAACAGGAAGTTCTCTCGAGAGGTTGCTGTTAGGGAACGAAGAGGTAACAGACCCTCGGATCCGTCCCTCCAAGGTGCTCTCTCTCAAAATTGGATGCGGAACTAAGCAAAGTCGTACTATCATCTAATGGTGCCCAAGGCTCTTGCCAACGACAGACGCAATCTTACTTGCCACGATGAATTTCTTGAACTTTTTCTAATATCAGATGAGCTATATTAGTCACAACAATAACACTCTTATGCATCTCTATTACTCTTAGCGATTTATTCTCATGCTGCATCCCGTTATTACCTAGGCCTGTCCTGTCTGAAGATATGTCTGTGACTCTTCAATTAAAGAAATGCAAGTCGTTCGAAATTACTAAAGCCACAACTATAAGAACTGTAGGTGGTTTTTAAGAAATGAAGTTTTCCCTCCGGAATAGGATATTAAATCTATTAAAGCTCTCATGGCTCACCTTGCAAGGAAAATTAACAAACAAATAAAGCAAAAGTCCTATTCTCATGTATGATTACAACTACAGAAATTTTATCCACTTACAACATTAAGACAGCACAGTTAGCATTTCACATCCTTTCAATTATTTTATTTTTATTCCTCCTCCCTCACTTAGAAGGTCTCCTTTCTAAATTATATGGCTTTGAACCGAGTGCTCCTCCTCTCTCTACATTTTATACCAGTACTTTCCATTTGTTTCGGCTCCCCTGTTTATCTAGCCTCCTACTTTATTCCTGCAGACTTTCAGTGTATCATCAGAAGTCACGTCATTGAACAACGATTAACATTCTCATTCACCACGTTCCGCCTTTTTCCCACTCGGCTTGGACAAGTTATTGTTATCATCGGAAGTATTCCTATCATATTGCCATCGTATTATTATTGTTGAGTTTCCATAAAGAGTCCATATAATGTCATCCATAAAGAACTTTGTATCAACATTTTTTTGGCTCTAAAAATAAAGGGACCTGTGTCTGATCACTCTCAAAATCGAAAACGTTTTTGTCAAAATCTACGCCAAAAGGAGGTTCCTTTTTGCCTAATTTAAAATTTTACAATGGCGTATTCCTCTTCCATTTAATATCTATTTAGTTTACATACATGTGGTCAGAAAGTACCTTATATTTGAACTAAAGGCGTGTAGCAGTGTAAGATGGTAAGATATTTAAGGTTTGAACCTCCCATTCTGATTACTGGTATAGCGTTACATTTTACCAGATGGCAACAAACTCGAATAACAAAAATTACACAACGCATTTACAATGGATAGCATTTAAAGCGAATCAGTGAAGACTTAAACAAAATAAAAAATCCGATGTGTACACTACATGACTTCCTTGTACGGAATACTAAATTATACGCATATTTTCCTGCATTTCGTTTAAACTTATTTTTTCGAATTTCATTACAGATGTATTTCACATTTAATTAATGTCAATTCTCACTTCGCGACAAGGCAAAAATACATGAAATCTCAAAATCTCTTTATTAAAAATTGAAAAATATAGAAAAATATAAAACTTAAATACAGTTAAAACAATTTAAAGAGCAATTTTTACAATTAGAGTTTCTACACAAAAACAGGCAATTCGGCCAGCGTGAAAGTAGGCAGATTTTTCGTTGCACAAAACTGAAAGTTTGCTTTTGGTCTTACTCGGCAAAAAGACGCTAAAGGCGTAGAAACTGACTTAATTTGTTGTGGACGCTATACTCAGTGAATATATGCAGTAATTCAATAACTTCAATGATAGTTCCAGAATGGATTAAGCATGATTTAATTCGCAAATGAAAGAAGACGTTATCTTTGTTGATGCGAAGCTTAGTTTATCTAGATCGGCAACAAATATACCATTTTCTACTAAGTTTCAAATGTAAACAAATATGGCTGCTATGGTAAAAATAAAACTTAAATCCTCACATGATTTCAACATGATTGCCGCCTAACTGCCACGTTACTACCAGTAAGGAGAATTTAGTCTGCACATTGACCAATTCATTATCTCGCCTTTCTGTACTTGAGAAAGAACAGTGGCAGATACCAGTGATTTCAGTTTGGAGGAGCGTTTAGTAAAAAGTGTGTAGGTCCATGAATAGAAGTATAACAACAAAAATATGACACAGGTGTGGGATAGATTTCGTGAACGGTTCCGCAAGTCATCAGATTTTGATCACGTGGGAGAAGAAAGCTTTTTACTTTGAAAGCGTTTAGGATTCACCAGCTCATTATCATTGGCCGCCTCAAAATTCGGACCCTACAACACAAGACGATGATTTGCGGGGGATTATTAAATCATACGGCGGGAAGAAGCGTATGTGAACAGTAGTGTTGTGCGGACAAGTGTGCTTGAAGACTTCCAATATGTGATATAACAGCTGCCAAAGCGGGTGACATCCAGACGTATCAAGTTATGCATAGATGATGATGGTGCATATACCAAGTTTTTGAGAAATAACTGTAAGTGTTTCAAAGTTACATTAAATAATCACTCGTGTAAAGTGACTTCCTGGCCACCTTGTAGATAAGTAAATATTTCTCACTTTGTGACATATGGCTAAATGTCATTATAAGCTGTAGGACATTTAAATTTGCAAATTTTAGCATTAGACTTCTGTCTGCTCTTTCCAGTTTTTGCAACATACTTCGTTATGTTCCGCTACATTATGCCACAACAGTCACGGCTCCTGCAGATTGCCAGTTCTGATATTTATAGGAAGTCTTGCGATACATTTGTAATTTAACTTTCAGATTATTAAAATACTGTTGTAACAAAATGGCTCATTTAAAAAACAATATATGTAAATATATTGCTTAGCAGTAAATATATCTGCTTAGCAGTTTTTATCTTTTCAATAATGAATTTATTTAATTAAATTTATGACGTATTAAATTAATGACTTTATAGGATTAGTTTATTAATTTTAACTGGACCTTAAATAACCTTTATTAATCGGACCTCTATCTATATTAACGGAGCCGTTAAGAAACTTAAAGAAAACGTTAGGAAAATGTATAGGAAAGATACAATGAAAGTGTCAGCAATATTCGCTAATTAACTTATCAGTCTTTCTTTTGCCCTGGTTGTCAATGATGGACCGTTTAATGGCCTTTCTATTGTCCATTACGGTAAAAATATGTGATTTACATGCATAAAGATGATAGAAAAATTAAGAATCAGACACCAACTGACAATGAAATCGTACGCATGTTTCCAACGATAAAATGATGCGAAGATGTTGCTCATGATGACATTTTTTGAATGGATAAATGTCAAAAACAGCGTACTAGATTTTCAAAGAACCGTAAGAAAAGCTGTTTAATATTCAAAGCAACATCCTTATGCTGCTTTATTGCATTCTTTATCAAAAAAATATCGCGTAATTAGGATATTTAAAAAAGAATTTAAAAAAAAAAAGCTGAAAACGTTCTAATTTTAATAGTCATCATTTCTCTTTTAAAAGTTTCACACGGTTTACCAGCAGAAATTATCAATAGATAAAAAAGATTCCAAATTAGGGCTTCCATATGCTCATACTAGGTGGAAGATCACATCATTCAAAATTTGATAGCTCTAGGGGCCGTTGTTTTATCACAATGCGAGAAACATACATGCATTTAGGCAGATTCTTCATTGTTTAATTTCTTTAAATATAATACAGGCTGATAGTATTTGGTGGCAACAATTTGAAAAGTGAAATAACATTTGTAGTGAATCAAAGCAAAATGCCAAAACGAAATTAATAGTCCTTCTGGGCAAATTGCCTCTTTTAGACTAATAAATAAATAAATAAGTTTTTTTTAATCTGAAAGTTTTTAGATTTTACGTTACGCCTAAAGGGACTGTGTGTATGTTTCTAGCATTGTGATAAAACAACGGTACCTGGAGCCATCAAATTTTGAATAACGTAATCTTTCACCGAATATGGGCATCTAGAAGCCCTAATTTGGAATTTGAAATTTGTTTTATTATCGATTTCATATTCTGTAACACTTTAACGTATTTTTATTAAAAAACTCAACGATTTCAAAGCGAGAAAGGGCAACACTATACGGGAAAAAAGAAAACATTTTTATCTCCAGCGCGCGAGACCGTGTATCGGAAATTCTAAAGATATGCTTATTTTAAAAAAATAAATAAAAAAATCTGAAAGCTTTCAGATTTTACATTACGCTCAAAGGGGCATCTTTTTTAACATTTCGTCTGTTACCTTTATTTATTAAGTATCATGTTTGCACTTGAAGCATAAAATTTAGTTCAACAGCAATATCGCAAAGTAATTTTAAAATGAGGATATCTTTAGGATTTCCGATACACCGTCTCGCCAGATATTAATCCATGTGATTTCTGAATATAAAGTTGTTCGAAAGATAAAGTATTCACAAGGAAGTCTGCAAATATGGCGCAATTCGGGGCTCTTATAGTGTAGTTGTGCCTTGCACAAAATGGTGGACACATCTAACACATTCTGCGTTAAATTCACTTTTATTGCTCAGACAGTTAACTACACATACATTTGTTAACATTTCAATTATAAATAAATATATAATGCTCAATGCAAAAGGTATGACATTTCACGCCCACCCTGTATATGATTTTAGAGAAGAAGGATAGCAGGACAGTGTTTAAATTAAACTCAGCTGTTAGCAAAAATAAAAATACTTGTTAAAGATTCAGCAAAATTTATCAAACTAATTGTGGAAAAAAAACTTTCATCTGCTTTATGACGAATCAACCAATTTATCAAACGGATTGAATCTTCCCCATCAATAATTTTATTGACAGAAATTAAATTTCTACTGCCTTAATTTTAATTAAATATTAAAATTAACGAGTTAAAAGTCTGAATCTCAACATTTTTAACGACCACGTGTTAGACTCCGTCGAATCTGGAAAGAGGACATTTCTTTAAGGCTCAAACAAATGGAACGCATATGTTTCACTTGCTGTAACTGCTGTCGATTGAATACAAATAATACATCAGAGTTAAGCACATTACTGACAGGTTCGTTTATTGTGACAAAATAACTCATTTCATTCAAAACGCTTCAGTTTTTTTACATCGAAATCTCCTTAAAATTTTTCAGGATATGAAAACTTTATTTTGATTTTAAAATCGTGTCATTTTATTGCTATATTCTAATTTTAATTTCAAAATTCTGTCGACGTTTCTGTCTTTTATGTGTACGTCGTTTTTATAACAATTTTTTTGTTGTTGACAATTTCGAATTTTTGTAAAGGCAACCATTAACTTATTATGAAGATAATTGGGAGCAGAAATTGTTGTTGCGGTGCATGAAATTTTTGTAAGGTGAACGTAATCATACGAGTTAAAGCCGATTCAAAGAATGAGATTTGGAATGAATAATGAAAAAAAGTATTCTTTATTATAGTATATGCATATTCTTCCACACGGAAT
Source organism: Stegodyphus mimosarum (assembly GCA_000611955.2). Classification (NCBI taxonomy): domain Eukaryota; kingdom Metazoa; phylum Arthropoda; class Arachnida; order Araneae; family Eresidae; genus Stegodyphus; species Stegodyphus mimosarum. Next base: position 317,226 of record KK116704.1, on the reverse strand, counting down.
TATCTTGCATGTTTTTATTTTTTTTCTATAAACACCATCTTTAAATTTCAATGTAATACGTAGAAGAACTTATCATTAAAATTACAAAAAATTAAAAAGAATTTTAAAACATGAAAATTGTAAAGTTGTTGCTATCCGAGCTTGGTATGCAAATTTCATATAACATTTGAAATAGTTTTAAGCTAAGTAGTTATGGTAGGTCTAACAGTTTAAGAATTAATGGCATCGAACATTACATCATATATTTAAAATGATCTGTTTCAAACAATGTCAGAAATGAAGATTGCTATGATATTATTTCACTTTGAATTAATGGACATGAACATTTATTCAATACGTAAAACGCCGGATGTTGCTGCACATTTATTCCAGTTGAAATCTTGACCACACAGCTTGTAACAAATACTTCAAAACAGCATCAAAGTAAGTCCGGCAAGCCGTGGCGCTTGAGAAGGTACATTGGAACACAAGATAGTATGAAATCGTCAGAATGTGTGCACCAAATTCCAGAAGATGCTTAATATGGGATCCGTTAATAAAGAATGCTTCCGACCAGACATTCGAGTTTCCATTCTGTTCCTGCAGATATTGTGGAAATGCTTACCATTTCATGTGACTCATGTTTGAGGCTGCAGACGATTACGAAATGCTATATTTGGTATTTTGTTCACATGCTTGATCATCCTTGAAAGATTCGTAGTGATTATCGTCGAGAAGTATGATAACTGTTTTGGATGTGTTTTTTTATAAA